>WAAG01071942.1:3982-30377 GCA_013390105.1 Tichodroma muraria
AAAAAAAAAAGAGCCACTTCCCTTGGCTTTTTTTTGCTATTAGGTTCAATTCCTCTTTGACAATTTCTTTTCTCTGATTTTTGCCTAGCAGGCGATAAGCTTCTCAGGGCTTTCAGTGCTTTCCAAATGAGAACTGCAAATCCCCATTTTCAGCTGGAAAAATTTTCAGCTGTTGCCATTTTCTCCACAGTGCCTGAGGCAGACCTGCAACTGTGCTACCTCTCAGCATTATCAATTTAAAGCCTTTATGCTCAGCCACAGAGAGAAGCATGTCACTAACGAGAAGGGATCTAAGCAAGAACCTGGAGGAACTGGAAGGCAGAAGGAGACAAAGTTCTTGTATAATAATTATGAAGCCAAAGAACAAATCAACTTTGAGGTATCTAAGTGCATATGGTTCTCCTCAAAGCTGGTGTAAGGTCTTCCTAGGTGAAAGGAAACGTCAAATCACGTCTTAAAGAATGCCTTATGCACAAAAGAGCATGAAGCTATTCCTGATAAGCCTCTGTGCACTGTCAAAATTCATCTTATGTTAAGTATTTTTGTACAGAGACTAATTGAGGTGCTATTATTGCCAAAATTATGTAAATGATATTCTATTCTATGTCTGATTTTTTTCATTCTTTAAAACTCCAATCTTATGTGAAGAAATTAACTTTTAGGTTCAACTAGCCTTATTCCATTTGTTAACACATAAAGGGCACAACAGGTACTGAGAATCTGAAATTGCTACACTGGCTCTTTGGTGAAGGGGTGACAAGAATGCTAATTGCTATAAGAGGTGATACTCAAAAACATTTGTGAGGGAGCATGGATCTACTCGAGAACCACATAAATAACAGCCTTGAGGACATTAACCAGGCCAGCAGGGTTTCCCAGAGGAAGAGGTGTGAAATATCTCTCACTACACGTACCTCTCAATTAGATCTCTTGCATCCAACAGTAAGACGCTGACGCACTGAAGTCAACAGGTTGTGTGGGTGTAGAAACCCACCTGGAATGATCCACCTTGTAAAGCTAAGATCAAGACCCGTAACTGCTTGGTAGCCAAGTAACCATGAAATTGGTGGTAGTGAAAAAAAAGAGAGGTGAACCAGGAAAAGGCAAGAGTGGTGGCCCGTTTCAGAACACTGTGGCAGACAGGACAGAGGGATTCCTATTTCAATTGTATACAAACTGAAGTTTATTTTTGAAAGTGCAGCTGTATTGCAAACTTAGTTTGCTCATGGAAAAATGTTACGCAGTCAGTTTTCAGGGAAGAGTTGTCAAGTGATATACAAAAATTGAAATCTAAGTGGGGGAAGAGACTTGGTGTCCTAAGCTACTTTAAAGAAAGGCAGGTACATAAAAGCCATTGATTTCAAATGGTAATCATGGACCTTCATACCTCTGACAGCTTTTGAAATTCCCTGTCTAAATCAATGCACAGATTAGGAGCTGGGTTCTGCTCTGAGTTAGACCAGTACAAACTCACCGTGATCTTAGACCGGAAAGCTCCTCTGTAATTTATACCAACGCAAACAAGCAGAACTTGGCTCTCAGTTCCTATCCTCTCTTCCCCCCTCAGCATTTGCTAAGAAAGAGAAATGTGATGTGGGCAAATATACTCTGCACTCGCTGCAGCTTCATTAGAAGTTTAACAGGTACAAACAAGAACCATTTCAAGACCAAAGTCCTGAAACCAATACACAGAAATTAACACCCTCTAAAATTACATGAATACACAAGCAGATTAAAGAATTAACTATTTGGTATACTAGTTCTCCACTCTTTTTCAGTCAGACATCCCAGCACATTGAAGAAGGTATATGAACACAACAAAAATTGTCTGCAAATCAAACAGTTGTCTCCTCAACAAAGTATGGGTAACATAACAAAAATAAATAAAAGCCTTGTCAGATTTGCCTCATTCACAATATCACTGGGCATTCCTCAATCAGCAGGACAATCACAAGCAGGATTTCATAGGCTTCAAATAAACTTTTTATGTGATTTAAAAACATTTAAATGTTACAAACATATTTAAATCACCACTTAAAATATTCAGCTTATATTATTAAGATCTATTTTACCAAGTATGAAAGAATGACTTCATAACAATAGAAGCAGGAATATAATTCTTGTTTCTTCCACCCACATACACTTGCAATTTCAGAAAAGGACATATGCATCATCCATACTCTTTTATATTTAAAGAGGACAGATCATTCAAGAAAAGATGGATAGTATGATTGCTGCGATAGTAAGAAGACACAAGACCTATCCCATTTAAACTCTGTTCCTTAGGAAGATGGAAGGAGAGGTTTGGGTCAGATTATTTTGGTGTGTGCCTGACTGCTAACAAAATTAATTTCTATAGCAACTAAACTCCATTCAGTGATCCTTTGCTCAGAAAGTTTATTAGGCCTCCCTACTATATATGCTTGGCTCCCTTAATTTCCTGAAACAGACAATACACACAGGTAGAATAAAATCCATCATCTACAGTACAAGACTGAAATGTAGAATTTTTCTATTTTCTCTCATCTGCATCTCTGAAACAAACCGAGACTTGTATTAAACAGGAGCTACTTTTACAGTCAAAATCAGAGAACAGTAGCAAGTTTGAGCCCTATAGAGTCATAAGCAAATTCCTTCTTGATAAGGAGATGCAAGTAAACACCTCAGAATTTCTGCTGCTATTACCTCTTGGTTTATAAAACAAAATTAAAAAATAATAATTACTTTAAAAAATCTAAAACCTAGCTGACTCCTCTCTTTAGGAACTGCAATTACTACCAAAGAGTGAATACTGTCATTAGCAGGTGATCAGTACAAACAAAACCATCCTGCAGACAGAAGGAATTATTATCTATTTTGCTTTAGTGATTTCTCTTTTGGTTAGCCATGACTGCAATAGGTACCTGCTAGTTCCTTACATACCTTCAGCTTTCCAAAAAGAGCATCAAACCCTACAAGTGTTGGAAAAACTATACAGCTCTCAGGGGATTAAAAGCTGTCCAAGAAAGTCTCACTTGTTAGACATATTGTGAGAAATGCATCCATTTCAAACTTTCAATGGGTCTGACCTAGACTTGTGTGGATGGGCAGAAACACAACCTAATTCTTCCTGTTTCAACTGGGAAATTCCTGTCAGCCTGTCAGGCGAAGAGTTCACCTGACAAAGACACACTTGAAAAGGCAAATCATCAATGCTACAAGGCCACAGTAATTCAGCAAGGAAGGGAATTTCTCCCAGGAATCTTCTCTAATCCATGATCTGTATTTCAATCCCTCTGTTTAGCTTTCTTTTTTTTTTTTTTCCTGGGTTAACTTCATATCAGCCTTCAAATTTATGGGCAACTAGTCAACTGATCCCTTTGCTACTCAATGAATTACAAATCATGATTATAAAAAACCCCAAAAATCAGCATGCAGTAAGAACAGTGACCAGTTCTGGAAAGGGACAACTCCTATTCTTCACCAAAAGAAGAAAAGGAATTGCTTCTCCCTGCACTCCACACACACACACACACACACACACACACACACAGAGGAGGTCAAGAGACTATTTCAAGAAACTGCCAAACTCATCCTTGAATCATGATCTTGATTTAGGACTTAGTGCACCACTCTCAAATCAATGTGTGCAGCCAAGTTTTCCATGCCAGATGCTACCTTTGGAAAAAGAGTAAATTAATAAAAAAAAAAAAAATCAAAATACTTCTGCCCACTGGAAAACTTTCTACCAGATACTAATGGGATGGCAAGCACTGATCCAAACCCTAGGGAACAGTAACATGCATCAGTGATCTGAGGTATCTTCCCATTTCTAGGTCTTACTGCTAAGATCAATTACATCCAGTAACTGTGCTGTATCCTTAAGGAATTATTGGGGAACAGTGAACCCGCCTGCAATAAATGAGCACCGGTGCCTAACAAGCACATGTGAATGCTACAGGTTCACAGAGGGCTAACCCTGGTCAGTACTGAAGCAGGGGTTTTCTTCTCAACCCCCTCTCAAAAAAAAGGGAAGAGAAGACAGACAAAATAAAGAGAAAGGAAAAAAGGAAAGATAGAAAACACAGGTCCCCCATCTACCTGCAGGGAGCCAGGCAGACAAGCTCAGTTGGAGGTGGTGAAGGGCGCGGATGCGTTATTGGTACTGGTAGCGGTGGCACCGGTCACTGCGAAGCCCGTGGGAGGAGCTATGGAGCTGTGGCTGGGCTGCAGGTCCTTGGGAATGCCACTGTGGGAGCTCAGCTGGTGCCCAAAGGCTGCGCTGAACTGAGGGAGCTGTTGTTTTGGGGAGGTGGAGCCCATGAGTTCAGCGGAGGCAGGACCCATGCCACTGAAACTGGTCTGCGGTAACCCCGGAAGCACACTGGAGCTGTTGGGGGTCACAGTGGCGAAGGCAGGCTGTGTGGTCTCTGAGTGCGAGGTGGTAGGTGGTGTGGACAGGGAGGTGGACAGGAGGTGTCCATCCGCACCAAGAAGGTTGCTAAACGGAGAAGGGTCCCCAAGATTGACAGGAAGATTTCCCCAGTGAGTTCTGGGGTTGACCACCCCGCTAAGTGGCACATCCAGCTGAGTTGGGAGCAAGTGCTGTGCCATCATGGGCATCTCTGCTGAGAAGGTAGCTGCCAAGTTATCACCAGAAAAGGATGTGGTGTGAGGGGATGTGATATGGTCACTGTAGGGAGACGGCACATGCTCACTATCATAATGGCTTCCATGGGGTGAGGAGTGTGAATGGTCACTGCTGTATTGCTGTCGTGAGGTGATCAGGTCATCTGCCTTGCTCAGCAGCTGGGCAGGGTGGGGCCTCTGGGAGGCATGGCTGCCATCATGAAGTCCATGAAACTGTCCCGGGAAGGCTCTCTCCCCAAGGCCACTCTGGCTTATCAGAGTGGCAGAAGTAAGGCCAACGTTGGCTGGGGCTGAGAACTGCCCCTGGATCTGCCCTGCCAGGGGCGTAGGTGGGTTGGACAAGGTAGCAGAACGGAGCAAGTTCTCATCCAGCTCCAGACCGGAGAAATTATCATGTACTATACGCCCATTCAACAGCTCCCCCAGATCCGTGTTAACCTCTCGACTCAAGGACTGCATTCCTGGAGCTCCAGCACCTGTAGAGAACACCCCTATCGCTCTATCTGACAGCTCCTGAACTGGCACACCATCTGTCTGTGTAAGTACTCCAATGGTACTCAGGCACTCAAGAGAAGTTACAGCCTGTAGGGCCCGTTCCAGTTCTTCAGCCTCTTCTGTGGTCGGAAGAAGATCTCCATTTTTACCTGCAGAAATAGGGACACCATCAGTTAGTGCACTGCTCTCATCCAGGTGAGCCTGACCCTGGAACTCAAAGGATGAAGACGTACAGACAATTCAGTACAGAGCTGCATTGTATGATAACCTTCCAGCATGGCTTGCAGTACACAGAAAGCATCCATTCATCAGTGCTCACTAGCTAAGCAAGGTAAGAAAACCATGAAATTACACCGTCCTCTTCAATGGAAATCCCACTCTCCCCCCTTCTCTTCCACATACTACAATAGGAAATGCCTCTTAAACTTCCTAGACTTAAAAGTAAAAATGCTTAAGATCTTCAATGATGCCATAACACAGGGTCCACAGTCCCTCTTTCTACTTACCACATTACAGCCTGAACCTAAAATTTACACAGACAGTATAATTTAGGTTAATTTCAATTCAAACACAGTCTGATGTCATGTTATATCAGAAAATGACCAAAGAAATCACGTACTGAAGTCCAGGCTGTTCTAATTTCTTTGTTAAAAGTTATAGGTACTGAGCTTTAGAATGCAGAAATTCAAGCACATTTCTGATCAAAAGCTAGTTTCAAAAATGTATTTAAAGATTTTATTCTCACTTTCTTCTTTCTCCTTTTATCAAAGGCCAACATTGACTGTGATTCCAGCCCCACTCGATGGCAGAAAGATGCCATTACTGAGAACACTCTTGATTAAACTGTAACACTGACAGGCAGTAAAAATGTAAAATGAATTATTAAAATACTAAACCAATTATGATTTCAGAGCAGTAATTATATGAGCAAGCAGAGAACTATGCACACAGCCTTCTTAAAGTCTGCTTTACTTCAGAGCTCACAAACAATAGAGCAAATGCACACTTCCTTCTCTAGAATTTATTACTTCTGTAGGAAAGCAAGCAACTCCTCAAAATGCAGTTTAGAAACACTCACTTCTTCAGTTCACTGACTGTATTCATGCTAGCATAAAATAAAATGGTACCTTCAAAGAAATCAAAATCTTGCAAGTCATCGGGCAGCCGTGGCAGGACATCAGAGAAGTCCTCCTGATTCAATTCCAAGTCATGTGGAATGTCTGTGATTTCATTGGCGATATCATCAGGCAGCTCATCAGCACTGAGCTCTGGTGTGGAGGGGCTCCTGAACAGAAAGGAACATTAGTTTCTAGTGTTCAGCTCTGCTTGCTCTAAAGGACAACTATCAGTGCATATCCATCTACCACAGATACTTCCCTACACACTTTTTTTCTCCATTATGTAGGAAAAAAATGCTTTTAAATAATTTCTTTAGGAAACCTACACTTAGGCTACTCCCTAATTATGTAAGAGGCAACATCAGGAGCAAGATATTTTACCCATCAAACCCAATCATTGCTCAAATCCGAAATGACCCACTCTAAAGGTGTTTTTCAACAGCCACATGGAGATGTAATTTTTAGCCCTGCTCCAGATGCTGCTTGGCTGCTTTGTACAGTGCTATTGGCAATGCTCAGGCCGGCAGTGTGAAACTGGGCAGGAATTGCACTGACCGTATGTGGGGTATCTCTACTGGCAGTGAGACACTGGCAGGCATGGTGAGGTTCCCTTGGGGCACTGCAGGAGGAATGGGTTTCTGGGGCCGGCGTGGGCCTCGCCTTCTCTTCTTCTTGTGTTTTTTGGTAAGTGCAGGTGGCTTCGTTTTTTTCCTGGGTTTCCTCTGCTGCTGGTGCTGAACTTTACGGGAGCTGTCCCCTCTCAAGAAATTATCCTTTGGGAGCAAAACAATACCAATGGGAGTATATTAAGAACAAGTATTCTTTCCTTGCTTTTTTCACCTTGGTCATACCACAGACATGGAATGTAATATAAGAGGGACTGTTAGCTTACACCCAGACACAGTTTCAAAAATTGAGCTATCTCCTTCCTCTTTGACTCAATGGCAAAAATAACATAGACCAAATTATGAGGTATTGTAAATTGGAGATTATGCAGTGTCGCTTTAAAAATCACCATAGCAAACCCTAACTAAATAGTGCAAAACTGTAACCTTTCGCAGCACTCCTGTAAGTACCAAAGAGAAAACGTCTTAAAGTCAGGTGGTGTTAATGAGAATAATGTGCAGCAGCTGAAGCCAGAATCCTCAAGTGCCCGCTGACATAACAGAGGGACAGCACTGAGGAGACAAAATTAATACTGCTGGACTAGGACAAGGATGTGGATAAACAATTATAGCCTCATTGCTTCTGAACAGCAATCACTGACACATTAAAAAATAAATCAAACCATCATCAGTCTTCAGTTGCCATCATATTGGGAACGGCAGAAGATTATATTTGCTACAGAAGTAAACCTTGAGGGACATACTGAAGACTGCCTAGAAGAGGGGGAAATCCCATACAGATCTGTGTAGCATAAACCTTCACATTTTAATCCAAAAAACTCTGTAATTCACAGTTATTGGAGAGGCTGGAGAAAAACAGTAACAAAAAACTTTCAATAACCCAACAAAACAAAAAGGCAGTTTTACACCTAATTGAAGGTAGGACAAGAAGCCTTGGAGGGGCAGGACAGAAGTGGGTTTGTGAACTATCCTAATGGTTTTGTTCTGGAAGATTGGTGTCGTAAAAGGAGAGCAGAATCTTTTTTCCGTTGTTTCAACTTGAGGTAGGCCACTGCTTTCACTCTGGGATCCATGGATCCCTGAAGGAGGTTAAAGATAAATTCTAATAGTTACTAAAAAGCAAATAAAGTAGCAAACCCATTATTTGCATCCTTGTAATTGCTATCTACATTCCCTTTAGAAAGTACTTCGGGCCTTGTGTACTGAGACTGCTTAAGATGCAGTGTTCTTAATACCACACTCATATTATTCAGATCCAAGGACCAGGAGTGAGCCACAATAAAATGACCACAGGATCTCTCACAGTGATCTTCCTATTTCTCAATTCAAGACAATAATCAAATTTCCTCCAGTGAAGAATATTCCCCTGTATACTTTATTATATCCTCAAAACTACGTAAAAGATTTTTACAACATACTTTATACTAATTGGGAATGTTTGGCAAGTTTTACCCTTTTAAGAAAAATAGCAAACAAGCTCTTAAGTTCATAAACTTGCTAGTTGTCAAAGAAGACTTCATAGGAAGGCTGGGGTTAAAACTCCTGATCACCCCAATACACAAATAAATACGATGGCTTTGTACTTACCATTTTTTTGGCATGTTCTTCACACAGAGGTGTCTGATGTGTAATGTCAAAAACTGGCACAGAGCACTGTTGACCATCTGCAAACTTGGCTGTGCAACTCGAGAAGAGCTGCTGAGAACGGTTCAATAAGATATCTGTGCATTTCTGCATAAGGAATAATACAAGACAATGGTGGAGGAACGCCCTTTGATTTATCAATCTGATAAAGATCAGAGCCTTCAACTCTATCTGTCCATAGATACTATTTTTAATGAGTGCCTTAAGTTTGCTATTCAAGTTCAAAGCTAGGTAAGGCTCCAACCCAACTTTTAAAGTGAAAAAATTGCATTCATGCAGAATCTCTAATGATTTTATTATATACTGAGATAGTTTTATAAAAGCAGCCATTTCACTAATGAGTTCTTAGCAAAAAGAAGCCTTTTCCTGGAGTCTTAATCAATAGATCAATAGTAGCAGTTGGAACAGTGTAGTCAACAGGACTATTTCCTTACAGACTAATGACAATCCATACTGAAACATTAAAGAAAGAGTATTTCTTAATTCAATCTTTTAAGGTACATTCTTGACATTTATCTTTAGAGCACAAAGAAGTTTCAAGATCCTTCCTGCTCCTCTGAAAAAAAAGATGTGCAAGCAGACAGAAAGGTCAACTAAATCCACACGTAAGCTTGCTGAGATTTCCTTCAGAAAAATCCTTAGCAGGAGTAAAAATGTTTCCAGGCTTACAGTAAATCAAACAGATATTTCATTGTGTCTTTTTTCAAACAACATTAGAAGCACTCCTTCCATCTTGAACAGTTCTCAGACCTCAACACCACTACGTATGTTTATAAAATCTTAAAACAGAAACACCAAAAAAAAAAAGAAAAAAAAAAGAAAAAGGGACAAAGAAAATGAAAAACCTGCAGAACAATCCAGATAGTGGACTTGGATGGATGGATCAGAATCAAGAACCTGTTCATTTTAGAGAAGAAAATGCAGAGAGAAGAAATGGGCATACAAACAAAATCACTACTCTTGATGAACCCTACTCTACACACAGCAACAAGTGAGACCACTTAAAATTAAAAAAATACCCAAATAAAAAAATCCCATCAGAATCATGAGGAAAATCCCAAACACAGCTGTACGCCATGGTGCTCTCTCATAGAGGTTTTGAACTGCTCTGCAGACTGCTTTTAAGTTGCCTGCAAAAATTCAAGCAATAAAAACAAGGCACCTGCAAAACAAAAAGATGGTAAAGGTGCTGCAGCTTGATAGCAGCTGAACACATCAGCACTAGTCACTTTTAATACCAAAACTAAAAGTTCCAACAAAAGGAGTCACCCCAACAACAGCACAACAATTCTTCAGCTAAAAGCAAAAAAGACGAAGTCTGCAGATTTTTTAAGTATTACAGGTCATCAGTCTGCCTTTTTACAGTCTTCAGAACCAAAACTCACATCTAATGTGCTCCCTTTCTGCGATCTTCAGCCACTGACTTTTAACATCCTTTCCAGGCTTTGCTTGAAATTCCAAACACAGGGAACCCTTCCTTATCTGGATTATGAGGTTCTGTGACTCCTATTCTGCTTCTTTAAACAAAGCAAAGTAGGATTTCCATCTTTCTAGTTTTGATGTAAGCCATCTTTTTCTACGATGTATAAAAGCCTTTTTCCATAAAACTGTCACAGGAAGGTGGTCTACTGGAACCTACCATGAGCTGTATGAAAGCCAAGAGGCTGAAAGTCACATGGTTTGTACCAAGTCACTGTGAAGGATGATCATTTTGTAAAGGTTTCTTGCACACACTAAATGCAGCTCACAAAGTAAAATGATGTTCCTATTACAGATACCAGCAGCAGAGTACTTATCCTCACTGTCTACATGACCCAAATCACACAGCCAAATTAAAAGCAAAGGAGTTGGTGACACACTAACAGATAGGTATTTCTTTGCGAAAACGTAGTTAGCATGCAAAAATCTAACAAACAAAAAACCTCCTAAAACAGAACAGCTTCCATGCCTGAATGCAACTCCCAAACAGAGTTAAGAGGATACGCTGAAAACAGTGCCTGGTGAATGGAAGGGCCTTGTTAGTGCACTGCTCTCCCTTTGAAGTCCCACTGCAGGTTGTTGGTTCTGCATCCCTCTGCCTTGCTTGGCTTGTGCTGAAAAGAAAGCATAAAAGTGTTTACAGACGAACCCCCAGTCTTGGGTGGTTACTCAACACAATTATTATATTGAATGTGGCACAGTAGGATGACAAATTGTAACACACGTGTGTGTGTCATGATCCAGATGGGTGCACACTACTACCAGGCTCTACACAGGGACACAGAATAGATGTCAATGACAGGTGAAAGTGTGACTGTAGTAACAGGATTATTTCTTATTTCACAGGGCCTTAATTGTAATGAGAGGTGCTATGTGCTACTACCATGTAAATATTACACCTTGCAACAGGAAGGGCAGCAGTAAGTGAGTGTCAACACAGGTGACCCTCAAAATGAGGTCGGTCTTTAGAATTCAATAGACTGGGTATGCCTAGATGGGAGTCAAGTGCACTTCCAAGCCTGTTCATAAATCAAAACATGCCGAGCATCCCCAGAGCCTACATGCAAGCATGTGCTCAGACAAACTTAGACTGAGCTCTGGAGTGGCAGAGCCTGAGCGTGCTCAACATGGATAAAAGCTCTCCTTCATCAACGTGCTACAGCCCAATCCACCAGCAGGTGCCCGGAGCTGGGCGCTTCCCCAGCACAGCCTCTGTGCTTCGAGCCTGAGCTGCAAGCAGGCGACCAGACAGCGGTGTGGACGAGTACTCAAGCGTTGCACAGCTTGCTTGAGGTTAGCCTGCTCTCCAGGCATGTGTCACCTTCATGGAGATAAAGCTGGCGATTCCAGGGCTGACTTGCACCTCTGTACACGTTGTTTTCTAGGTTGACAAAAAGCTGTCTGTAGCCTGACTGTTTTCCTTCAGCCATTTCTGTCATCAACTGCACTTTGACTGTGCAAAGTTTTAGTTAGCAGTATTACTCCTGTGAAAAATTTTGTATCTGAAAAGACTCTGTGGTTACTTAAATCGACCAGAGCAGTGATGACAGGCATACCTGGCTTTGCTGGTCTACCCAGAAAAATGTAAACTTTTTTCACTTTATAAAAGGCAAAAATAATAGGGAAAAAACCCAGCAAGAGCTTGTCAGTTCAGGTGAACTTTTACTGTAGTTTAAGTTTGGAGAAATTTATACACAACTTTGTAAACTAGTCATGGACTTCTACATTACACCTCAGAGCAGCTCTTCAGAATCGGTCCACCTCCCCAACAATGAACCCTCCAACTGTCATGAACCACATCCCACTGCCCAGGAACAAAAGCATTCCATTAAACAGAATATACTCTCAGTCCCTAGCTCCAATCAGCATCTCATACTACCCACTACACCCCACAGTAACACATCCTGTAAAGCAAAACCGCAACAACAAAAGGATGCTTCTGATACCCCAAATATAACACCAGGATTCAGACTTAGTCTGTTCCTGCATGAATATGAATCAACCAACTCTCCATATGCTGAGAGCTGGAGGGATGTTGACATTATCTAGAAAGAATTCCCACAGAAGATAACCTTCAAAGTTGTTAGAAGTTATGTATTTTGTTGCCAAGTTTTATTTAACATTAGATGGAGTTAAATCTAACAAAAAGCATGAGCTTAAATCTGGTTTGCTGGGAAGATAATTAAGAGGAGGTACAGATTTTTCAAAAAAAGCTGCGTGAAAAACAAAATCCAAATTGAAGCAGTGAACTACAGACCAGACTGCACACCTTCTACTGGCATAGTAAAGGACCAGATATTTGGGCTCAGAAACTGCTGAACAAACCATCCACATTTTGAAACATAAAGCTGGAGAAGGCCTGTCTTCACGGAAAACTCGGTATGTTTATTTTACTCCACTGACAGGCATCTATGTGCCATGTTTTTTCTGCCTTGTGCGTGACTACCAATGTCAGAGTTCATCATTTCAGCTGCTGGATGCTCAGCCCATCTCCACCCCAGCCCAGCCCCAGGCTCCTGCAGCCAGAGGGCAGGTCTAACCTGGAACAAGCACACGTAGCTCTCCGGAGTTCCTGTAAGAGCTGCCCCGCGCGCTCCGGCTCTCTGCTGGCCGCCTGCAGCAAGGCTTTCCGGAGCGTGTGCCGGCATTTCTTCTGGCGAGATTCTGCCCGCTCCAGGCGGCAGAGGTGCTTGTATTTCTGCTGAAAGTAAGTGCAAAGTCTGGTCACCCTGGAACTCCTGTCATCTGCATTGTCATCATCGGACCTGAAGAAGGAATAATAAAAACAAATACGCTTTAAGTTACTATTTTTCCGCCCCACGCTCAGCTAATTTGTCATTCTAATAGAATTGTTAAGTTTGCATCCATCTTCTAGCCACACAAATATCCAAACACTGAAATCAGGCAGTGTTACTCGAGAAATAGCAAGAGCAGGATGCCTTTTAAATTCTAAAGGTATTTGCCCTTCTTAGTATATCATTATTAGAGATTACATCAATTTATCATCAAGTCTGACATATTTAAATGTCTAGAGCCTGCTGTTCAAAAAGAAATCTATACTGTTAACCTTTATTTACTGTAAATGTCTCAGCAAATGAGACCAATGCTTAAATCAAAGTGCAATTAATGGAGAAGACAAGGGTGGGGAATTGTGCAGTGCAAATTTATTGAGGAATGATCATGCTGGAGAAGATGGCCAAATTCTAACAAGTACCTAAACTGCTGACTTCTTCCAATTCCATTTACTCTGCCAGGTGGTGTATTCCTTTTTAAACCAAAATACACACTAACGCAGCTAACAGCTGATACTGATTTCCCCTTGCTGCAGAGTTGCAGTTGAGTAACAGTCCAATAGTAGAGAAGAAATTCACATTTAACTCAAAGATACTGAGGGAAAGATCAGACCAGGGCTAAGCAATGACTGGACGAAGGATTAATCCAACTCTTTGCTGGCTTAAGAAAGCCCTTCTCCATTTATCTTGGCTCTCTGAATGTCCATGCACGTATCAACAAGACCATCAAACCATGTCAACACATTCAGTTAAACGAAGTAAAAGTCATGAAACAGAAAATCATCACTGGAACTTGTTAAAACAACAAGGTCCATGAAGCTACCAGAAGTTCTCCACAACAAGCAGTGGTTTGCAGAATGAGTTTTTTGTTCATGGGGCAACAAAATGCACATGCTGAATATAAGCAGACTGTTCAGTCCTTCCTCTAATTTTTTATGCTTTTTATAGAACAGAGAAACCTTTTGCCATCTTTCCTATCTGTAACACAAAGAAAGCACAGGGGAGAGAAGAGAAATCCAAACAAATGAAGCAAGCCAAAAGCTGGCAATGTTCGGAGCCAGTGGGACTGAGCTGACACCCAAACCTGTGCGCAGCAAAGGAGGCCACCAATGAAATGCAAGAGATGTGAAATACCAGCCATGATATTTACTAAATAAAGTAAGATCCGGAAACGCAGACAACAGATCTGTCCCTGAAAGGCAATATGGTGAAGACCTACTTTCTTTTCTGGAAACTCAGATTCTATTTACACACAGGCCAAAAGGAAGAGACTGCAGCCATCTCCACTACGGCTTTCCACAAAAAGTCTGCAGCAGCAAGCACTGCCTTTGACAAAAATGCATGTTTTTGTGAAGTTTTACGTAAAGTCAACCATACTATGTATTTTGTCTGTTAAAACAGATTACAGCTTATTTTCTAGAAGCATAAATTACAAGTAATTAAGCTCTGCAACTACGTGCTTAGCAGCAAATATAACCTGTTAAAAATATTTAACATATGTAATGTTTAGAATATTTTTACATTGAAAATTATAAGAAAATACACTTTTAAGATCTCCTAGGAAAGAATGCTTACTGGGGAAAACTACCTGTTCAGAAAAAATTGACTGTGGGCTATTTAATATAAATTTTCCTTTTCCAACGTATTACTAAAAGAGGAAAACATGGATAGCATATATATTTATTGGTAGGTTTAATATCTTAGATATTTCATTACTGCTCTGGGCCAAGACTTTTAAACAAAGTTACTGATTTAATTTTAAATATGGTTAAAAATTAACTTTAAGAATAACAAGAGTATTCCTTAGGGGAAAGAAGTTTCTTTCATGTGAAAAGAGTGGTTTTTAATGTACATTTCTCTACGTTCGAGACTCTATTTCTCTCACATTGAAAGAGTCAGAAAAAATGTCATTGTATGCTAAAATATTTTTAATCTTCAGTTTATGAGATCTTTTTTAAAAATAGATGAAGACATATAAAGAAGATATAGAAAGAAATCACGCCTGCAGTGGGCAAGGGCTTATTTTGAACCAAAATTTCTAAAAGACAGTTTCTAAAAGCCTGTTCAGAACTTTGTTCCCAGGCCAGTAAGATTAGCCAAAACATTTATATGTTCAAAGAAACCTAAAAATATCAAAAAAAAAAATCCTTTTTTCTTCAGTAGGCATGAAAATGAAAGATACTTTTATTGTTGTTCTTTCATAAACAAGTTTGCCAAATTCTATTTAGTTTATTCACCTAAGCTGCATATAGAACCTCTGAAGTTTGACTAAACGTGTGGCATTTCATTTTTACAAAGATTTCTGAAAGTGCACACGAGCCATTTGATAATCCAAAATGCTTTCTCCCAGCCCTTCCCTTTCAGACTGTCATGTGGAAACATCAGGGGGATTATTGCTGAGTGTTCATGAAGAAAACAAAGACAGCACAAAGCAGCAGAAAGGAAGAGCAAAAGGGTAGCATGAGCAGCCAGGCACCACCAGGGAATGAGGAGAACATGCTCCCTATTCTGAGACACCCCAGCAACTATACTTCAAATCCCTCCTTACAGAGCGTTTTGAAGAACCTTCCCTTCTTTCTTTTAGTTATTCTACTTATTGGGAGTTACTAAATCCAACTTTTGACAACAGAAAAGATTGATTTGATATTTAATTCTTGGAGTGAGTTGGTATGAGGAGGGACTCAGGCTCCTTTTTCAAGCTTGATACTTGAAAAGTTCGCTTTATCTATATTTCAGTGTAGGAAGTGAAAAGATACTTTGTTATAAAGTCATTTGTTTTCCAGCACTTTTCTAAGATACCAGACTCAGTAATCAAATAATCTAAGGGGAAGCTTCAGTAATCTGCAGCAGGGAACAGCCCCTGCTTTCTCTCCAAATTGCTGCTCCCACAAGGGATTTCTCCCACCCCAGCAACCTTCTCTGCCAGCACCCAGCCTGCACTGTGCCCACTGCCAACTCCTGCGCTATTTGAACTCAAACATTTGTGCCTGCCTCGAAGCACTGCGTCCTGAAATCCTGGGAGCATAGGAACACAATTTTTCAAAATTAAAGCACAGAATAATAAAAGCAAACATTTGGCCTGTGTTTCCACAATGATTGCAACAATATGAATTTTACAGATTAAAAGGCCAGAAGGCAAGTGAACCAAAAAAATGTGTTATTGTTGTCATGGTTTAACCCCATCCAGCAACTAAGTACCACAGTGCTGCATGCTCCCTCTCCCTGCTCCCACCAGTGGGATAGGGAAGGGAATCAGAAAAATACCACCTTGTGGGTTGAGCTAAGAATAGCTTATTAATGGAAACAAAGTAAAATGCACTACTACTATTTACTGTAATGAAAAAAAAAAAAAAAAAAGAAACCCCAAGAAAAACAAGTGATGCCCCATACAGTTGCTCACCACCTACTGACTGACATTCAAGCCCACCTCAAGCAGCGACTGGCTCCCCCCAGTTTATGGCCTGGCCATGATGTTCGAGGCTGTGGAGTATCCCCTTGGCCAGCTGGGGTCAGCTGTCCCAGCTGTGCTCCCTCATGGCTTCTGGTGCACCCCCTCTCTGGCAGAGCACAGGGAATGAAGTGTCCTTGACTTAGGGTAAGCACTACTCAGCAACAGCCAAACCATCAGAGCGTTATCAACGCTCTTCCCGTACTGAACCCAAAACACAGCGCCGTGCCAGCTGCGAAGAAGAAAACGAGCACTATCCCAGCCAAAACCAGGACACTGGTATGACATTAATTTTAAACAAACCTGGTGAATTTTCGCGAGTTTAAGAGCAGCTAGAGTACCACACAAGAAGTTCAACAGAGGTTTCCCCCACAATCACTCAAGCAGAAATTCTGAGAACCAGCCGTCCAGTAAAGCAGAAATTAACTGTTCGCTTTCTTTCAATAGTCTATTCTGAAAAGCATTCCTCCCACTGCCTTCCATGTAGTCAAAAGGAAGAAGAACACAGTTAGCTGGTGGGGACCACAAGCTCAAATACAAATGAACAGAGAAAAAGGTGCTTTAATTTTACTATGAAGACCAGCAAGTAAATCCCCTAAGTCTAGGTATGTGGTTTCAATACCACAAAATCACTTTTAGTTTATTAAAAGTTTTGGGAAATAATCTCCACTGGTTTTCTGGCAAAGTAAGTCCCCAGAATTCAGAGTTGTAACAAGTCACTGGCTGACTTTAGGAGTCACCAGTCTGTACCACCAGATCAAAGATCTGATCTTGATCAGCAAGACATATCAAATCTCCCCAGAAACAGCCTGAACTAATTCATCTTCAGCAGCAGGCAGACCACACTGCAAAAGTGTCAAAGTGAAACATTCCAGGTAATAAAAATCTCTACAGAAGTTTGCAGAATAGGAACTAAAGTTTTAGAATGTTAACATCAAGTGAATGCTTATCCATGATCAACATTAGTAAGGTTGTTGAAGAGCTAACACTGAGCAGGCTGATGGAAGTACAAAAGCAGCCAGTTGTATCAAAAAATTTATCCATCATGGATAGTTAAGACAGCATTTAACTGAGGTGCACAGAATGCTAGAATAGAACAGAAAATGTCAAGACAAGGTATTATTTTCTCTCAGTATATGAAGAGTAGGAAGAATCCAAAGGAAGTTAAGACAAATGGAAGACAAAACACACAGAGATGACATTTGTAAGTTGACAAAAAAATAGGGATATATGGAAGAATCAAATCAAATGACAAAGGGAGAAGAGTGTAAGGGAAGTTATTTAATAGATATATCTGCTGTGAAAGATCATGTATGATTTAGAAGTCAAAGTCTGTTCACATTTTCCCAAAACATTTTATTTAAAAGTTGCCTTTTAAGTTAAGCGTAATGCTTGTGAAAGCTCACTCTAAAACTGCTGATGCCCTGAAAAACAATGGTCATTCATAACAAAAAAAAAGACCCCTTTATTTTGAAAAAGTGAAGTCTACACTCTGCTTAATAGCTTTGATTCACTGAAGGCTCTTAATATTTAGCATCCTGATGACCAAGATAGAGCTTTGCTATTCACCTTGAGGACAATCTTCAGAGATGTCAGGAAATTCTCGTAAGTTTCAGAATTTTCAAAATGTAACAACAAAATAAGGTTTCATTAACACCATTATTCTAAGTATGATAGTTAAAAACTAAAAAAATAGGGGAAAGTTGTAGTATCAAAAAGTTATCCAATTGCACAGTGAACGAGAATCATGTTACGGAAACTATAATCAAATTCTTGTGAGACCCCAATTTCTTGGTTAGTAAGTTTTTCTTGGTTAACAACAGTTAACAACAGTTTTGTTACAATACTACATCTGGGATGCTTTGTTTTAATTGTGCACCTTCAAATTTACATTAATAGACCTATATTATCATATCCTGCTCTAAGTTTAGATTTATGACCTAGCAGTATATAGAGAACATCATAAGCCTTTCTGCATCAGCAGCTAATTCCTGCTCTGCTTATCCTTTTGATCCCATAACTTCCTTCCAATGCTCACAAGTATTGACAGAGGTTTATTCAACACTTAATTATGAAAAGAAATACCATGGCCTTTAAAAACGCACATTAAAACAATTGCCTGCATAATTATTACAAGAATTAATGAGTAAAATGTAGCGAGTTTACTGACAAAGTTATTCACAACCAGTAAGACAAGAAACCAATAGCAACCCCCATTTGATTCTAATTCAGGACCTCCAATCATCAAGGCACACAAGTTCATGAATAAATCCCACTAAACTCAATTAAATTCAGGCAAACAAGCTAAAATCCTTTCCTGATGCATCCTTCTGATAGCAGAGTGCACAAAGGTCTCTAAGTTAGCTGGAAACTAGGACAGAAAGCAACAAGCTGTTCCACAGCTCTTACAAACAAATGAGTTCAAACAATCCTTTGTTTCAGCAAAACACTTGAACAAGTGCTTAGGGTCCACTGACTCCACTTGAAGTGAAGCTCACATTTACATGATTTATTCCATCAAGGCCAGCACGAATACTAAAAAATCATACTCACTCAGGTCTCTCATAGCCGAGGCTTTCTCGGATAGACCACGCAACCTGGTAAGGGGAGGTTTGCTCTGAATCCTCCAACTCTTCTCCACTGTCTTCAGACCAATCCAGCCCTAAGGGAATTGAAAACAAGGAAATTGGATGAAAAGAACATCCACCTTATATAAGCCTCTGAGCAACCTTTGGCACAAAAGATGAATGTGTAGTATAGCTGCAAGCATAATTACATGTGATTAAATCATGTAGTATTCTCAATTATACAGGAAAAGCTACAGTAACAGCTCCATTACAGTGTGCAAATAGCATGCACTGATTTTTGTCATGAATGAGTTTTCCTTTTAAAATCCTTACTGACTTCCTTATCCATAAACAGTAGAAGAAAAATCACCAACTATCTCACCCACAGAGAAATACTAGTTTTCATAACCAAGTACGACGTAAGAGAGAAGTCCCTGTCATGAAGAACTGACTACTTGGTAAATTTTAATACTATATGATCTAAATAGGCCAATTTCATTTCTGTTTATATTCTGACCCCTTCTCTGTGCCAACACATAGAAGAATATGAAAACTATAAGACACAGCAGCATGGACAGAAATAGATACACAGCTACCCAGGATGTTCCTCTGCTCAGTCTCTGTAATTGCCTGCCAAATGCACATATTAGCATGAAGGAAGAGCTAAAGGGAGAGATACAAACACTCCTGCATTTTCACCAAGCAGCATGTTTTCACTTAAGGACAATACAGTATGATCAACTTATGGTCTGCTCCAGCAGCCTCAGTTAGTCAACCTACACACAGCTGTAGAACAGGACAGCCACAAAGAGGCCAGTAAGCTCTCAGGTAGAACATTTTATCTGGAACTTCATCTTTTGTAGCTTTTCCTACTCTCTCTCCCACATCCAGTGAAATTCTCACCACTTGAAGCAGGTGGGATAAAATCCCATTGTTGCATTTACAAGCTAGCATTTTTTCTTCTTTTGCTTTTCCATTTCCTTGTGTGCTCCTTGAAAATTGATAGTTAAGGAGCACTTCATTTTTTGCTAAAACTAAACTAAACAACTATATCTGAGATGATTCTGAAGTCAGACGCCTTGAATCTGGGAAATGTATCAGTACTTGGTCAAGCACTTTCAGTTAGAGACACACACACACAGAAGCTTGGAATACAATCAGCAGGTAACTCTTCATCATATAGAACCAGCACTTTAACATGAACCACAGATATAAGAAACCCAAATTTTCAGGAAGTTCAGCATTCGAAAAATTTTATTATTTGTTTTCATTTTTTAAGATATACCTCTGAACTAAATTAAGGTATCTTAACACATTTGATAAAATGTCAGAATTATACTTTCAAATTAAATGTTTCTTTTTCCTGTTGTCCCTTCCATAAAGGAGTGAAAAAACAACTTAATCATTCCATAAAGACAACCACATAACAAATTGTTTAACCAAAGTTTAAAAGTAAAATAAAAAACTGAGTTGCTTTGCTTCTCCTGGGCACTGCAGAAAGGAAGGAATAAAATCTAATCCAGATTCAGCTATACTGACACTGAAGACTGCAGTTACATTAATATCCAATTACATGGCTCTGATGTTGGTACACATAAAACTGGCTTAATCTTTTGAAAGATTCTGTGCAGTCATGCCCAAATATAGAAAAGAAATCCTGAAATTCTCTGAACTGGCATACCTAGTCTTTAATATTAAGGCTTATAATGAATAAATAACAAATTTTCCACTCCCACATAATTAATATGTAAACTCCCTTACTTTGCCAAATATAAACTGTTCTAAGTGCATCCACATCGTTATGCACCTGCCTAACTGTACATGTATAGGTCTAACTGGTTTTTATTTTTACTATGCCTCTGTTTTAGGAAAACATATTCTCGTCACCACTTGAGAATGTAGAACATTAAGCACAGAAAGGGATCTTTCTACAGTCTTTCAAAACGCAGGTCACTTTCTAAGCTATTGAGGTCTGTGACACTCAGCAATGCCTCTGGAGTTGCCATTCCTCTAAAGAGCTGCACTATATATAGGACCATCAAAGTTGTTTTCTGAAGAACAATTTCCTTTGGAGACATGCTATGGGACGCTAATTATCTCCTGAACAAATAGCCAAACTATCCCATGAGATCTGCCAAAGGGCAGATCTTAACAGCAAATTAAGAAAAAGTTAATTGAAATAGCAAAAATTACAGATATTTGCAATTAAGACATTATATAGGGAATGTCTGGATTTATATGAAGTCTTTTTTTTATTTTAGATACCATAAATGGTGTTCTTACTTATATCACACAGACTCACATTTCCTTTTCCCTGACAGTATTTTTATTGTTAGAAATGTACAATCTAAAACTAAGCAGAAAAGTAACTTAGGAGAGTGAGGAAGACAGAAAGGACAGATAGGTGTGCCTAGGTCTATGTTCACAACCAGACAAATCAGTCACAAGGTCAGTTGCCTTTTCAAAGCTTACAGAGCACTACTATCATAGCACAAATTTGGCTATATTTGCTTGCATTTTCACAAGCAGCTGCTGATTATTATATGTAAAGGGAAGACTATTTCTCCACAGTATGCAGACAAGACTTCACCCTTCCAACTACCTTCTGTAACAATTTTGCTCTCCTGAAGTGGTCTTTTCCTTTTGTTCATTCATATTCTACACATAAATAGGACTCGGTCAAGAAAAATTCTCCTATGTTCCAATTTTCCAATTAGGTCAACTGGAATTTCAAATCTGCAGAGATTGATGGGCCAAATTGCCAAACTTTTACTTATGTTCATTATGTCACGTGCTCTTACTACGCACCTAGTATTTCAATCTAATTTTGTCCACTCATGTAGGTACTGTTAGTGTCACCTGTACTACTTGAGTTGCAAACCTCCTACATGAGGTGTCTATAATCCAAACAATGTTTTCTACACCTCACGTTTGATTTCTCAAATGGTTAACAGAACATTAAGAAGAATAAACAACCAAAATGCCATAAACCATTTGTGATGGGTCCAGGCATTCCCTTCATTGACAACGGGGCTAAAGAAAATGCCAAGAGATTATGTAGCTCAGGGTTATTTTGTAAGGACCACACAGGAATTCAGGACAGGGCTAGGAAGATACTCCCCTGCAGCCTTTTGGTTTCAGGTTAAAAAATATGACTGCAGCGCACCCATTAGCTACTCACCTAAGTGAGGAAACAGATCAGTGTCCAGCTGCTGTTTTCGAGTGCACAGTTTCACCAGTCTCTGGAGCCGGCTCATGCAGGACGAGTGCGGAGAGAAGGCTGTGGCTTTCATGAGGACCCGGTCAGTCCTTGGCGGGTCCGTGACAGGAGCCCTGGCGGGTGGCAGGAGAGGCAGAGGTCTCTTGGTAGACATCTGCCGCGCTTGTGCTATAGTGTGTGTGGTGGGTGCCACTCCCTGCATTGGTAGGCTGGTGTTCAGAGGTTGAGGTGACTTGCAGACTATGCCCTGCGGTAGCCCTGTCGGCTTTAACGAAGCTGATGAAGGTGGCAGATGGGAGTGCTGCTGCTGCAGAGGCTGCTGCTGCAAAGGTGCAGGAATGGGGCTAAAGTGCTCTTGGCGAACTTTTAAAATCTCTGTCTCTCTCTGGCGCTGACGGTTTTGAGCCAACTTGCTCTGCAACTTTTTCTTCACTGTTGCCCCTTTCTTTAGGTCATCATCCTCCTCATTGAAAGCAAAGGGGTCTTCTAACTCTGCGTCCAGGTAGTGGAGAGGAAGCCTTGCCCCTGGAGGGGAGAGGGACATCCCATCCAATCCATTGGGCATCTTCAAGGCCAGGGTGGGCACTGTCAGACTAAAGGCCATAGCATCCATCTGATGCCTGACCTTTACCTCCTCTATGGGATCATTCTTTTTCTTCCTCTCCTTTTTCGGTATAAAGCCAAGTACCTGCAGGTGGCTGTTGCAGTACCTTTGAAAAGCAGGAGGAGTCAGTTATTAACCAAACTTCCGTAAGTAAAATCTGAAGACAAGACATCACTTAGGAGAAAACCCTACACACATCTCAAGCAAATATAAACTGAAACACAAGAGTTTTTGTAAGAACTGTACATAACTGTTTCTAATACAACAGGTAACTGTGGTGCTCCCAAACCAGCAGGAAAAGAACTTAGATAAGTGACTATTTCTAATCTTAAGATATAAGATTCTTCACTCATTATTCACAAGAGAATCACATACAATTGTTCAAAATCTTAACTCTCTAATAGAGTAAGCAGTCAAAATTCAAAGTGAACAAAACAAATGGACAGTCTGATACACAAAGCAGCAAGAATGCAAGCCATTAACTGATCAGTTCAAAAGCTCCTAAGAAAAAGTACATTGAAGACTACTTCCTTTCATTTACCTGTTCTGTCAGTAGAAGTAGTTAACATTTTCATCAACGTAGACATTATTATAATTATTATTATTATTATTATTATTATTATTTCCACTGTAGTAGGGAGCAGCTCTTCTTATAGGGACAATCTCAGTAGATATCTATCTGCTATGGAAGATCACTATTTCCACTTACTGAACAAGCATCATAAATACTTAAATTCTGTTTTAGTAGTTTAACTTGATGAATTTTGAAGCCAAAAGATTAGCTGAATATTCTTCAATAAAAATCTAGTTTAAAACAAATTCTGTGCTGCTAGAAAGCATTTGCACAATGCCAGAAATATGTATACGTACAATCCACAAGCATGGATTTTAAGTTCTTCTAATATGAAAAACTTTCAAAGTCGTGCTATTGAAAAAAAAAAAGAAAGCAAAAAGGTCTTTGAAAATCTGTCATGAAAGTAAAAATAATTACAACTTGTGCCACAGATAACATACTAAAAAGTATGCAATTAACTTTTGTTTGATTGGAACCAGCATGTGACAGAAGTTTAGGAACCATGATGTGATTCCTCTCCTGTATGCCACAGGCGGGCACTCCTACCTCTGTAGAACCAACAACCAAAATTTGCCCTTGCAGAATCCCGTCTACAACTTACAGCGGAGAGATGACCAAAGATACAAGGAAAGAGTGATGTCTGCATCAAGGTAATTATGGACAAGATAGTGAAACACCCATGAAGGTATTCTTTAAAATCTCATCAGTATCAATCTGAGAACAGTAACTTATGTTGGAAAAATAGGTTAAAATTATATTATTTCTGGTCTTCATGGAGCAAAAAATGGCAGAAAAGCACAAAAAAACCCCCCAAAACGGTTTAGCACTTCAGTTTAGTCACTTTCAACTTGTCGACCCATTTCTAAAGAAACAATGTGTGAACAGCTCTAAAGGGTCCTTAAAAGGGAAAAAAGAGAAAGCAAATTCATACATGCTCTTTAATAGTCTCCATATATGTAGCTTCTTCAGAGACCCACACTCCTAAGGTTTCACAAATCAGAAAAGGCTGAAAAGCGCTGCTACTTATTATTGCCTAAATAATTTCTTCATTACATTATGTTGTAAGTAATAAATAAACCTAGATGAGGCAAGCTAACTTGTGCAGTCATTAGAACACACTGGAATACTGTAAATTCATACTGAGATGCAGATGAGATATAATGAGGGCTCAATAAAGCTTCCCTTAAAGTCAACAAGCACTGTTTCCATATTTAAAATTAAGCCCTTTTAAAATATTTTGTTTGAACACTTACTACAGCACTTTTAGTATGAAAGAAGAAAAAACCCAATAAACTGACAAACACACACAAGGGAATTCTTTTCCTTATGCCAATAAAAAGGAGTGTTTTGCCCAACACAAATGCTTCCCTTATATTTTTCAGAACTTAAATTGTTGTCATCCTGTGCTCGTGCTGGTATGAGGAGGTAGATCTGCATAGCCTGTTTTCATTGCAAAAACAGTAAGAAGAATAGAAAAGATTAAGTCTGTGGAAAGGTAATAAGCTTGCTAAAATTCTGAGTTTTATGGTGTTAAGGGTTTGTCTTGTTCATTTAGCTCTAACAGAATCATTCTCATATGGCACAGAATAGAGCTTTGGCTCTTACAGCTGACCATGCTGCATCACTGAGAGCCAACTGGCTCCTCTGGACACAAACTCACGGATGCCAGGCTACAACATTCAGATTCCAGTACACACTGACTTGGCTCTGCCAACTCCCTGTCTTCCAGTATAACCAGGGCTGTTACACCTTGGACTAACAGGAGCAAGAAGAAACCAGGAAGAGCAGTTCAGTCTTCTCTGGGTAAAGAAGACTGCACACAAGCAGTTTTGGCTAGGCACAGCTCTCATTAGCAGCACTTGAGCCTTGACCCTGTCAGGCTCTTACTAGCCCGGCATACAGCCAGGGGGGCATGCACCCACATTTCCCCATCCTGAACATTCCAGGATGGCTTTTTTAGTTGGCCCTGGCCTACACTGGCTCTGACTTCACGTGGTGCTGCAGAGTCTGCATCAGTAGTTCAAGCTCCATGGAAATCAGATTACCAGGAAGACAGGAATCAGACCTGCAAGCAGCACAGTGCTTTTCACAGCTCTGAGCACGAAACCTGCTAGGGTCAAGCTGGCCCTACAAGAGCCAGTTCTGAGGAGCCTGCCTCAGAGGCTCAGTTTGTCACTTGTATAACCTGTCGGTAAGTTATGCTCGGCTGACAGTATTACAATAAAGTATCTAACACAGGTTTCTTCCCCTTCCTCATTCAGCACCAAAGGCACTTATTCTGTGCAGGTAAGGTCAAATGAAGTCCACACATATGGTGGGTCGATATCCATTAAAATTATCATAACATGAAGCACACAAAATGTGATGGGCTCTGAAGACTTCAGTTGGACAGTTTCCCGCATCCACTGGGAAGGCAAAACTTCAGACAGTGAGTTTTCTACCTACAAATGCATTCTGCTTCTTAGTACACCCCAGTTTGGTATCAATTTCCATCGCTTACTTAAAAGAAGATCCAAATAAACTGGGGAGCAGCTTGAATATTAACAAAATATTTAAAGATTATCTTAAGTGAGGAGAATTAGAGACAAAATAGTGTTTAACCCAACTAAATTGTAATAAACCTATATTTAGAAATCAAGTTGCATTTCATTATCTTTGTGTGTATCTGGTTAAGAAAGAAGTAGGAGATATATTGAGAGAAAACAGAGCTATAAACCCATGTGTGTATCATCCCACATATATATATTCTTTAAAAAAAACAGGATAGTGAATAGAAAAATCAGACTTCAAATAAGGCAATGAAGTCACACACTATTAATAGGTTTAATTTGTAAAATGTTAATGGTTAATAGGAAGTCTAATACTATGGCATCATATTTATCTTTGTGGCTGGTAGCATCTCATTTGTCTGGGGTCAAGCGATAATTCTTAATTATCTGTGGACAGACAATGAAGCTTTTGGCATATAATGCATGCATCTTCCTGATATACTTTTTTTTTAACCATCTCCAAAAGTATAAAAGAAGATAGCTGTCAGAGCATCATACAGCCTGCTTCTGACCATGTACAGTTACGTGTCTAAAACTGCGACAAAATGACCATCTGACAGTAATTCTGTACACAGAAAATGAAAAGCTATGAGTGAAGAACTCAGACGCTGCAAACATCTTTATATTGAACGGAGTGTGAAGAAAGTCTT
>WAAG01071945.1:4670-18508 GCA_013390105.1 Tichodroma muraria
CGGGCGGCGCAGGGATGGGCGGCCGCCCCGCGCGGGGCTCCGCGCCGCCCTGCGCACGCACCGCGGGGCAGAGCCGCGCAGGGCACGGGCTGCTGCTCCTCCGTGCTCGGAAGGGAGAGCGTGAAGGCACCCCCTGAGCGGGGCGGCAGCTCGGAAGAGGAGAGAAGGAAGGCAAAATGAGGGGAGTGGAGAAGGGGAAAGAAAGGGTAAGGAGAGGAAAGGAGAACAGAAAGCAAAGAGAAAAGATGAGGACAAACAGGTCAGGGAAACAGAAACCCTTATAGGAAGAAGCAAGTCCAACAAGCCAATTTCTATTTCTGCCCTGCTTTGAAAACCCACATACACAACCCTTGGACTGTCCCCTGTGAGTGCTGCAACTTTGACTGCTGAGCCAGGACAATCTGTTTTATTTGGCGTGAGTTACTTTCTGGTGGTGGTTTTGAGTCTGTGGGTGCACAGGCAAGGAGGTATAAGAGGATCCACTAGAATGTCGCAGAAGAATAATGGTTGCAGCCTCAGCTTACATGATCTTAACACTTTCTCAAAACAAATCTTGCCTGAAAACAAAAAACTAGATTGCCTTTGATATTTCTAACTTTTCCCTAAATATTTTGCCATTCTTATGTGATGTCAGTCAGTCCTAAGCAGATCAATACCTTATCTCCAACCCTTTGCCTATGCCAAGTGAGCATTGGCACATCATTTGTATGATGACAATAACAGTGATCACAACTAACCTGTTATGTCTAACAACAACACATTCTCTTATAAATGATGGATGTCAACAACCCCAGTTCCAACCCAGAAATAAGCCATGGCACTTCTGCAGCATTGCCTGAATTTCTTATTCTTCAAGAAACAATGTAGAGGCCATTCTTGCCTAAAACTTAACTACAGTAATTTATGGAACAGATTGCTCAGAGAGGTTGTGAAATCTCCCTCACTGGAGATAACTGTCTGGATGCTATCCTGTTCCATGCGCTCTAGAATGACCCTGCCTGAGCTGGGAGATTGGATGAGATTACTCATTGTGGTGCCTTCCAACCTCATCCATTCTGTGATTTTGTTATTCTGAATCTCACTGTGAAAACCTGTGTTTAGCCCATGAGTCTGGGAATGACTTTTGGACACTTTCTTTTTTTAACATCAAGTCAAATACCTCAGCAAGAAAATCAGAGCCTGGAAGTCTGCTGTGATGCTGGAAATCACTAATGGGCCCAGAATTAAAATACACTGAGATGATTCATTATCTTTGACTATGTTTTTCATGTGTCACTATGTCTCCTTCTCCAAAGCAACACAACTGCTTATATCTTTAAAAAGAATTAGCTAATAGAAGTATAGAAGTAGGGTTTCTGTTTAGGGGTTGTGTCCTGAATCCTTTAAAAAATCCTTCACTGCCCCAGTTAATTGGGAGCCCGTGGGCTCAATCTGTGTCTGGAGATAAGGGATTATTACTGACATGCCATCAGTATGATTACTGACTTTCTAGAGTGGTCAGAGACTCCTAGAAGACTCTTACCAGTTAGGTAGACTTCTAAACTGGGTGCATTTCTAAATACTGTTGCAGGGCTGGGCTTAGTCTTCTATTTCAACATACTAAGTTGCTCAGAAACATACACATCCACATCAGCTGTTTTACAGCAGAGGATACCAGTCTGAAGTAGAAGACAATTTACAGAATAAGGTTAAAAAGAATAAGGTTTAAAAGTTCATCACCTCAATGTCAATTCAGCAAGCAGCTGCTACGCGTATCACCTCCTCTGCCTTTGTAAACAGTGTTGGGATACAAGCATGTCTTAATCTGAAAATTAAATTTGTTTCCTGGTCCGGAAAAACCTCAGACACTTTTGACCTACAGAGTGCAAATGTCGGCACAAGTAAGTTTTTGTTGCAGAAATGCCACTCACATTAGAGCATCTTGGCAGTTGTAAATCTGTCATCCTGCAGTGCCTGTACTGAAAGCAGCAGAACATCTGAGGTTAGATAATTAAACACAGTAATATAGAGATAGCACCAATTTGGGACATTTGTAGCATTTAGGAAAATATGATGACAGTTTACTTTGTGAAATTTTGGTGCTTTACGATGATTTATTTTTCAGAAGAGAGTACATAGTTAAAATTATGTTTTCTATAGGAAATTAAAATTGTTCTGAAAAGTTTTTATCATTTGGGATCTTGATAGACTATTATGCTATGCCTCAGAAGTATCTGTGCTATTACATATGTCATTCTGATAATGAGAATAAAAGTTCTTAGATAATCTCACTGTCCTTAGGCAATTTAGATGTAACATGTGCATGGTAAGAATAGCATTCTTACCATTTACTTTGTTACATGCAACTTCCAGACTCTTGGTTAATATGTTGTTGATGCCTCATAAGTCATTTAAGTTAGACTTTTTTTCATGCCCTGTGGAATCCAGGACAATGAGGTGTTACATTTATGGCTGGACTCCATGATCTTAAAGGTCTTTTCCTAAACAGTTCTTTAATTGTATCATTTTAATATTCATTGCATGCTATTCTAAATTGGTGGCAGGGAAGGTTTCTGATAAATAAAACTTCCAAATGGTTTTGATATATGTTCCTATTCTTAACCGTTTTTTAAAGAAGAATTTTTATAAAATCTGCAGGGTCATTTTTGTTGACCCTGCATATAAATATCCATGGTAAATTTATCTTCTGTTTCCAATTTCTCTAGTTGAAGAGTTGGTCTAACAAAAAAAAAAAAAAACTGAGAATGAAAACAATTCCNGAATGCTAGCAGAAGTGATTATCTTATAGTTAGATACAGTGTAAATCTCCATTTGCTTTTGAGAGTTTCCTATCCATCTTGCAAATTTTTGTCAAATACTGCCACTTGCTGGTTTTATTCCATACCAGTAATTTAGCTTTATAGATTTTGCTTTGCTGAGGTACTAAATGAAACTTTCTAAAAGATCAGATAGTTAATACTTTTGTGGGTTTTGGGTTTTGTTGTTATTGTTTGTTTGCTTGTTTTTAAATTCAGGTATAAGAAATACATACTCAAATCCTCTTCAGTTTAGTTTATATCTACATGTTAACATTCTGTCTTTGGATATAAAATCAGGCCTTCTAGACATTTCAACATATCTTCAGATACCTGACAGTGAAAATGCTTTGCATTGTCTTTAACAGACACTGAATCATGACCTAGTTTATTAATTAGAATCTTTTGGTCAACAATAACAGTAACAGTTAAGAGGACCAGATTGACAAAATCTCTAATGAAGCACCATAGAAACTTATATTTAAAGCGTTTTCATGATAATATACCAGCACAGGGATCTAAAGATTAAACACATGTGATTGTTAATTTTTTAAAGGCAGAAACAAAACTCAAACTGATTTTGAAAACATAATCTTACTTTTTATTTCTATTGTACATGCAAAGTGAATATCATGGAGTAGCTGGATGGCATGTCAGCAACTGTGCTAGATGCAATTATTAAAATTCATAAATGCTTGTTCATAAGCATTACTCAGCTATCCAGGAAAGTTTGGGCAATACTCAGATACATCATTCCTGAAACACCTTGTGCATCTTCATAGCCAGATCTGTCAGAGGCAACGTAACTTGTCTGACCATGGGCATTTGAGGATGTATGATATCTGCTGGCACAGCAAAGAAGATTGAGAATGTTGTCTCCACATACTCACAAATCCTTCTTCCTCTCAGCTGGGATAGTAATGTTGATATCTTTAAGAGCTGCCATTCTCCTTTCCTGAATATAATATGAATTTCTGGAGGAAATTACTCCTTTGCTGGTTCCATTATAAAAGATGTTGCCTCCAAGTTCGAACAAGAGTGTGCCTAGCTGTGGAATGTGCTGGGTAACTTTATTTGCCTGGTGACTTGCAGACACCTGAACAAGTGTCATTAGTTTCTTTATAATAAAAAATTCCTGAGACTGACAAAAAAACCAGAAAAGCTTTCTTCCAAGGTATCTTTGAATCTTTGCTTCAACCAGACTACCTGGTGCTAGTGAATGTGTTCAAGGAAAGATGCTTACTGTATCTTAAATCTGACAGTATAACTTATATTTGCCACATATTTCTCTTCTTTTGGCCAATGTATTTTAATGTGTCCTCCCTTTCAAAGGGACAGTTTGTTACATGCAGGAAATGGACCTTGCCTACCCCTTATCTGATATTTAGGAATATAAACCATAAGCTTGGTTTTTTACCAACTGTGCAGTAAGGATCTATTGGAATTAATTCCTTTGGCATGATTCCACACAACTCTCACAGGTAACACAGTAGCAGTAAAACACCTATCAACCTGTACTGGCTAGTGAAGCCAGGCTTGAAAAGTAGATGGCACAGGAGGATAACCTGTTTTTATCCTTCTGGTATTTTTAATTATATGCTAAGAAAAATACTGAATTTTAAAAAAATAATATTAAACCGTGCTTTGGCAAGCCACTTAAAATGCAGAGAAACATGGCCAGCCAACATACAATGGAAGAGTTTGCCAGAGATGATAAACGAAAATAAGAAAACTCCCCTGAATAGACTTTCCCAAAGGAAAATGTACTTGAACCAATGAGCTCCTGGTTTCCCACACAGTAATTTTCCTTAATATCAGCATAGCGGGAAATTGGGTGTTATTAGTTTAATCCCTTGACTACACTGAGGAAATACCTCACCCAGAAGAGATTCCAGGCTATGATTTGTTCTGCAGCTGTGCCTGGAGGCCTCAGAGAATCAGCCACCAGCCACATGTTTTACAATCATAAATAAAACCAAATGCCCTCTCTGAAGACAGATGAGTGCTGTGGGACTGTGCCCACTTCCAGCTGGGTACTGGGTTGATCCTGGGCACCTTGAGCACAGGGACCTGGCTCTTGGGGTGCTGGGACAACCTGGGAAGAGCAGAGCTTGTCCCTGGGCAGAGACAGCTGCTGTGGGGAAGCCAGAACCCCTGTGAGGGCAAGCAGACCTACTTTTAAACAAACTGCCATTTCCAGCCTGGCTTCAGCCCATGCACATCCCCACAGCCCTACCCACACATCCCAGAGCTGTGACAGACATTGGTTCCCCTATGGGCCTCATCCCAGCCTCAGCCCACAGGTCAAAATCCTGATACAGCCTTGGCTCATGCCAGTCCTCAGAGAGTTGCTTGATGCCCTGGGCTGGCTGCCCTGTTCCTGGCTGGCAGGAGGGACAGGCCCTAGCCATGGGCATATCAAATCCTAGGAAGGGTCCTGGAGGCAGTGGTGAACAAATGCTGTTCAACTCTCCAGAGCAGTGTAGATGTTTTCTGTTCTTAATTTTAAATGAATGAACATCATCAGGAGAAACATAGGCAGCAGATTGAGGGAAGATGCTTTCTGCCACAGCTGGTGCACGTGAGGTCCTGCCTGGAAGGACACATCCTGCTCTTCCGTACCAGATCAAAGGGGATGACAAAAAGCTAGAAAGAGGAACACCAAGAGGCCCAGTGGCCTTGAGTACATGACCTGTGAGCACAGACTGAGGGATCTGGGCTTAATTCATTTGGTGAAATTTGGTTAAGGTACAGGAACCTGTGACACTTGGAACAGAAAGTACAAACATTGATAAAACAAAGACATTTTTTGCAGCTACAGATGATATAATAGCAGTGGTATAGGTGTAATAGTTGTAAATTGTGGTTTGAGAAATTTAAGTTAGATATTGTGTAAAAATATTTTTTACTAGGATAGCAGCGTGGCACTGGCGCAGGTTACATGGAAATGCTGGGAATCGTCTTTCTGAGGGATTCTCAAGATTTGATTAGACAAAGCCACGACTGCTATGAGAGATTGGGCTGGCAATAGCCCTTGCCTCAGCAGGAAGCTGACCAAGAGGTCTTCAGACATCCCCTCCAGGCATCATCTGTTTTTTTCATCACCTGACTTGCCCTTTGACAATGACACCTCAGTGTTAATAATAGCTGAGGCTGGCTGACCAGCTTCAGCAAGATGCCCCACAAGCTTAAAGGGTGAGTCATGAGCAACTTCACCAACATGACACAATCCGGGACAGGAATGGTCTGCTCTATTCATCGTGACCTTAGCTTCCAGTGAAATACAACAGTTTTTCTGGAGCAAAATCAATTTAGCATAGCTTGATTAGAGTAATAGTTTAACAAATGTCTTTGGAAAATCAGAAGTAATGCAATACTTGACAGGACATTCAGAGGAATTTTTTCCATAAAGATGTTCGTGTTTAAAAATAATATACTAGAAAGATGTAGTTTCTCAAACTTTCGGGTAAAATACCAAGGTACACCAAGAGGCAAGAGGGTGCGTTCAGCTAGGCTGTCTGAGGTTGAGGCTATCAACAGATCTCCCTTAGTTCATCCACACTTTCCAGGCTGATCAAAGCCAATATGACTGTTCAACTAGGGTGGGCCGCTCAGTCCTGTTCTCCCCCCAAGGGCACTTTCAATGTCCTCTAATTGCTCCCCGGATTGACTAATTGCTGTTTGATCTTCCTCCTTTAGTCACCTTTGATGTTCTGTTGTTTGTTACAGAGCCTCTGGTTAGAATTAAGTAATTTTAGAGAGAAAGACAGTCCTGTGAACGGGAATGCAGGCAAATAAGTACTAAAAAGAGAACAAAACAAAACAGTGTTCTTTGCCCCAGGGGGCCAACTCCAAGTTACAATGGCAGCGAAATCGGCGGTCTTGTTTTGCAACTGAGGTATCATGACCAAAATATCATGTTTGCAGCCATGCTCTTTTCCTGTTAGCCCTTGAATTTATAATGACCTGCCAAGAGAGCAAAACTACCGTTCCAGATGCAAGGCTTAGATAACCTGAGTAAGGATAATAGAGTGTGCTAAAGAAACAAATGGAGAAAAAAATTCACTACTAAAACCTGTAGTGATATGGGCACCTATTGCATGCAAATCAGTGTAATGTACAATTCTTTTCAGTTGCACAGACTAATCTTATTCTCTGAGATCCTTGCTTTCACTGGCCTCCACTCATCTGTTTGTCCCATCTCATCCACAAAATGGACATTTGTCTGGTTTAGTTCGTTCCTCTCTTTTTGCATAGCTTGGGGAAAGCATAATTTCTTCCCATCCAGTTCTGCCTGAAAGTGGCAATATCTCTAAAATATGAGTTAAGGCTCTATTATTTATCCTTACCATTTGAAAGTTAGTTGGAAGAATTTTAGAAAATTAGCAAATTTTATATTTTTTTCTACTGATTTTTTTCTGGTTCTGTTTGCTTTTCTTTCATTCCCAATTCTCATTCTATTCTCACTCTCATTTTTCTAGCAGAACAGCTCTTAGGTAGTAATGAGTGTGAAAGAGACAGGGATGTTGTTTGATTTTAATTGCTTTTAATTTGTTTGTTTTATCAAAATAGCAAAATATTTGAGAACCCCAGGGCAATTGAGATGTCCTGTTCTGTGGAGAAACAGACCACAAGAGACCTTGTCCTCTTTAACAAGTATCTATTAAGAAGCTGGCAGCTGGCAGGCATTTTAGTACAAAATACTAGCCTCTGGAAAAAAAATAATCCCTGTATCATTTGTAAGACCAACATGAACAACATACTTCTAATATTTATTTGTAACTTTTTTCAGAGGCACCAGAATTAAAAGGATACAGTCATTATTTTTCCATTTCAAACTTTCTTTTTTCATCCTTCTTCTTCATGCTTTCCCTACCCTTTCTCTTCAATGCACAAGGCTTTTAGGTCTTAGATTAAAAACCAAAACATTGGAAGGTGCTTGAGTGATTCCTAATTCCATATCTATTTTTGAGTCATGGTGTTCATTTTATTTGACTCTTATGAATTTGTGTTATTGAAAAATACCAAGGAAGGCGAACTCCGTGGCACAGAAGCACAAGGGTTGCTCCTCTGTGGGAATGCAGGGGCCCGGAGCAGTTAGTGTTTGAGAGACTTGGAGCAGACACCTGGAGTTACTCCTCAGAGAGGGTCTGAGGAGCTTCCTAGGCCAGGACTTAGCCAATGACTCAGAAAGTTGTTGGTTAGCTTGGAAGCAAGGACATACTTGCAAGGAGCTTGTGGGAGCACCTGGAAAATCTTTTCACTTCTCTTCTAGTTGTTAAAAAAAAACAAAAACAAAAACCAACAAAAACTCCTACTTTTGTTAAAACCCTGTCTTTTTCTGTGTTTAAAATAGTTTTGGTCTTCTTTTGGAAAAGAATTCCTAGGCAGATTCTTTTCAAAGGCAGCTCAGGATCTTGCCACACTCACATTTTGCAGTCCTGCTCATTAAAGTCATACTTTCTCTTGACTGCAGTGAGATTTGGAGGAATAACACTTGGAATATTTAAGACAGATAATTTAATAGATGAGTACTATTATGAATATATATGCTGCTATATGTTAGTATATAGTATTATAGGTGGCACATATATATACTTTTTTATTTTAACTTTTTTATTTAACCTTTTATCTATGTTTTATCTAAATTTACCATTTTTATTTTACCTCTTATCTATGAGCTTGTTTGTCATGAGTGTTTAACTGTGTATCAGATTCCTTAGGAAATAGCGGGTGAATTCAAATTGCAGTTGGAAAAATCAAGGTTTATCCAGGATTTTCAAAGGGAATCCTGTGAGAACAACGACTTCCCAAGGTGTTGATCATCTCTATTCAGACAGCTGCTGATCATGTGTGGACAAGAAGCACCATGGAATGGTTTTCATGATCTTTATCTACAGATGAGATCACCTCCTGTGCAGTGCTAGCAGCCTCAGCTGAATCAGCACATCCAATCAGAGGTACAACCTTTGCCATGAATATTGCTATCGCTTCTTGTTTATTTACCCACCTACCCTGAAAGATTCCCTTTTCATGCCAGTCAGTGCAAAATGGCTTAGAATTATACAATCACAAAAGTTAGGACTACAGAACTTAGCAGTTCGGCTGATATTGCAATATCTGTTTTTAGACATACCACATTTTGCTCTTGGTTTTAAGTGTTTTGCATCAGCTGTCCTACAGTAAATGCAATTTCTTAAAAAAATAATTCCTTTCTCTCTCCTGGAATGAATTTTCTTCCAGACAGTATATTCCAGACCTTCCTCCTGGGCTAGAAATTCAGCTTAAGTAATTTTCAGAAATTGCCCTCACATGTATTTTGATAACCATAGATGGTGCAAATGAGAAAGAGTGAAATAACTGGAAGGGAATTTCAGAAGATAATTTTTTTGTAAAGAACCATGTAACTAAGCAGGTGAGAATCAGAGAAATTGTCACCTGATAGAAAGACGTTTCTCTTGAATAGGCTTGAATTGGTTAAATTTGCTGTTATTACTGTTGCCATGCCTTTTTCCTAGGAGGAGCAGCAAAACTAGATTTTACTGTGAACCTTTCTTTTTGTACTTTACTGAAAGTGTTAGTGAAATAAAGATAAAATTATTTCTTGGTCCAAGAGGTATAATGTCTTTCTTAGTCTTTTCTTAGGAAACATAAAGTTTTGGGGTATCAGCACTTTTAATCAGAGATTAACTCTACAGATATGTGTCTGGGAACATAGACATGAGAGGTAAATATACCTATGAGAGGTAAATATACCTATACCTGACTCACATCATGTGTAGTCAGAAGAGACGAAATATCTATTTTAGCAATAAAGGTTAGATATTACTCATATCTAAGCAAAACCTTACTTCTGTCTAGGCCTGAACATGTTGGTGGAGGAGTTAACAATGATCTGCTTAAATATGAATGTGGCTCACACATCTTGGGCATCCATCTGGGCAGAGTCTCAGGGCTCCAAGGCACGATTGTGGATTTTGTGAAGCGGCACACTTCACAATTTAGGATTATATGCACATGTGCACACACCAGTCTTTCATGTTAATGTTACAAGAAAAAAAATTAAATCTTCAGTTTCATGCATGCAGAGAAAAATCCCAGGAAAAATGTCTCAAGCAAGGACAAGGTGGTCCATACAGAAAACGATCTCTGTCTGAAAATCTGTTTTCATTTCGTTAACATCTCCTTAATGTGTAAATCCAGTCATGACTTGCACACTTCCGTTCCCTCATTATAAAAGCCATGGTCAGTGAAGAACTGAATAAAAGCAATTCCATATGTTATAAGGGTCAGTGAATAGCTCATTCTTTACAAGCCACATTATTTGCTAACTGCATACTGCTCAGAAACCATTGAATTTAACACATTTACTTATATTAATTGAAGTAACAAACCAATTTAAAAATAACCACAGCCACCTTATAATCACCACAAAAAATGGGAAAAACATACTGCTTCTTGCATTGTTCATATTATAAATAATGGCTGGATATAAATTTATGCCTCACTTTCATAACAAATAACCACAGAAAAGGTTCTAAACTAGGAGTGTTCTCTAAAGCATAGTTTGAAGCAGTTAGTGCTGCTGTCACCCCAGTGAAGCCATTGCTGCAGCTGCTGCTCTTCCTGAAGCTGCTGCAGGTGTTGCTGCCTCTTGGACCACTTGGTGCAGGCAGCCCCAGAGCTACAGGTGAGGGAATAGCAGGACAAGCATCACCAAAGGAGCCAGAAGCAAGGGAAATCCTCAAGTGAGACTAAAAGATCTGACAAAAAAGATAACCTGAACTGAGGTTCTGTCCTTCAGGGGGATACTCAATTTATTTCAGTGTCAAATGGAAAGTGGATGCTTGAGGAAAGTAACCTGAAATCCACAGTACCTACAAATCCAGGTCATTCAACACACAGAGTGTTTCAGGGCTGAGGAAAGAAACTTCATCAGTCACCCCCACAGCACAGCTGGTTGCTCCTCAGACATATGCTCAATGCCAGTGTGTGCAGCCCTAAATGTTTGGTGTGCAGTAGGAGACAGAATATCAGTATTTTCAGTGAAGCAGTTGACTTTTCAGTCTTAAGAGTTTCTTATTTTCAGATCACAAAAGCAAGAGACATCTAAAGCTAATTTACAGTTAAAGCTTCTCTCATTGGCAACCTGAATCATGTAGCAAAAGTAGCAAAACCTTTGGACAGGGCAGAATCCAGAGCGTAATGCAAAAACAAGGAGTACGTGCAAGTGTCAATAGGTGAATATCAGAAAAACATAGTTACTTCTGAAAAATATCCACTTGGCGTGCCTGTAGCATCCTCTAGCTCCACCGTAGCCTGCATTCTTTTCCTTCTTGAAAGGGCTGTGCATTATCCCATCATGAGTGTTCCTATCTTTTTTGCTATTTGCTCCATTTTATATGTCTAGATTTCTGATGGTTTGACAGTCCTGTTTCTTTTGCTTCTTACTGACTGTGTTTACTTGTTCTGCAGCTTCTTTTTTTTCTGTTTTGATCCTTTCCCAGACAGTTGGGCTGATCATGATTTTTGGAGGCATTTTCAAGAGGAGTGACTTTCAATGTACAGTCAGTGAATCTGGAGAATCCCCAAATTATTCCTTATCATTCATGAGAGGTAGTTGAGAAAATCAAGTCTCCTGTCAGCTGGGTTAAATGATCTGCTTAGAGATCAATTTCAATCCATTGAATAAAGTGTGCCTAATGAAAACTCTTGCTCTAGACTTTGATTTGTTTTTTTCCCACAAATGTTGAATGAATAATTGATTGCACATGGTCCATTCTACATCTTCCCCACTGCTTAGTGAGGAAGTAAAACTCTATATATAGTGGTGACAAGACAAAGCTCAAGGTTATTTATGCATACAGTTTCTGCCATCGATTTTATCTTTTTGGTACTACTGAGGCACATAATCCCATTACTGATTTTAAATAACAAAACCAAAAATTACCAAAGATGAGAAGATTGATCAGCACAGAATTGATATATTGTACATAAAGAACTTGGTGATATGATGGACTAAACAGAACAACAAGGTTAGAGATTACTTAAAGATAATAGACATTTTTTTTATCTATTGCAAAACTTGATAAAAATGTAGCAGTTAGTCACAGGTCTAAGAGCTGTCAGTGAATGATCTAGAAAAAGCAAAATGTAATATAAGGATATAGCAACATGCAAAGTATTTCGGGCAAATAGGAACAGAAAGATCTAATGTTATTTATGAAGACATTGTTTGGGATACTGGGCACAGGAGGCTCAAGAAGGATTAAGTCAAAAACTTTCAAGAAGGATTAAGTCCACAAGAACAGAGAAAGGCCTGTTGATCAGAACAATGGAAAAATGGTCCTACAAGACTAGAGGAGTTGGCTCATATCCTTTGGCAAAAGGATTTGTCAGAAGAGATACTGATGTTGGCAGGAGACAGAAGCAGGGAGTGGCATTAACTACTTCACTGCATTAACTACTGACTAGTAATGCAGAGAACATGGTGCCTTTATGCACTCTGCATCATACCAGTCCACTGGTGTACTGAGATTCCAAACACAGCTATCCTCCAAAACGTTCACTTTTTTCATCTTTTCCTCTTGCAGTTTCTCATTCTTTTTTTATGCTTTGCTGGTTTGTTGTGGTTTGGGTTTTTTTTCCTATAAAATGTCTCACAGTTGGAGGTATCAAATTCTAATACGAAAAAAACTTCTATGGCTGTACATGATCATAGTATCATAAGGTTAAGAAAACAGATCATATAGGAATGATTAAGAATAAAATTTTACATGTAATGCTGAAGAAGATCATATCTTCTGAAATGGCCCCCATCTTACCTACAAAAACATTAGTATTACATTGTGTATATACACAGATTATTTTCCTCTTTCTTGCAGTGATTTCTGTAGTTGACTGCACGGCTTTTCCTGCCTTTCTGTTCTGCACTCTGCTGTGCAAAGTGTTCTGGACCCTCCCTATGTTTCCCATTCCCCCAGCAGCTGACCAGCCTTTGCTAGGGGCATAGAGACAGTCTAGAGTTTGTATTGGTGCTCCTGTCTTGGTCATTTAGGATGATCTCTAAGGAATGCAATTAAGAGGAATGGCATGCAGGGATAATGTACAGCATTAATTATTGATACCACTGCATAATGCTGGACTTAATATATACTCAATACAGGAACCCAAGCATATGGTAAAGTCATAATTATGCTTATAAATCAATTAAGTACCAATTCTCTGTGTAGTTAGTCTTGTTTTCAAGGAAGATGTTTTTAATTGTATTATAATACTGCTAGTGGAATCTAAAGCAGTTATTAAGTCACTGCAGGGGTAACATGGGTTACATCGTGGTGCAGAATATGGCATGTGACAGATGTATTGGTGGTCTCAGTTTCTGTCACAGGCAGTGATGACCAGAAGAGCTGGCTGACTCTTGTCATTCAACTCTTCAGCTGACTGGTTCTAAAAGCAGTTTGAGGCCTTAGTGCAGAACAGAAGAAAGGGAAAAGCATTCCAACTGGGATTCATTTTCCATTGGCTTATTCCTCATTTCTGAGTCTAGGAACCTGATTATCAATGTATTTAAATATATTGCACACAATACTTCAGTCACACTATTTGGGCCAAGAAAATACTGTTCAATTTCTTTCTAGGAAGTCCCAAAATGTTAGAACAAATATATTGTGCTTATGCATTTATGGAGAGTGGGAAGAGCATCATTAGAAGAGACATCCTGTGGACAGAATTTGAGGAATCAACAGCCAAGTCTACTTGTTAAAAAAGACCTCTGAGGATTTTTTCGTTGTAATGTCATGTATGAAATAAAGTGAAGATGCTGAAAGTGATCATAGAACCACTGTGCTACAAATGTGGCAACACATTTTTTTTTATTTATTTAGAGTAAGATGTGTTAACATCCAGCATGACAAAATTTGTACAAAGTTCACAATTTAAAAATGAAGTATCACAGCAACTTGTGATTCCACACATTTATAGCAAAATTAAAATGTCAACAAATCCATGCCGTGTAGTACAAAAATAAATCAAACTTCAGTT
>WAAG01071959.1:0-21886 GCA_013390105.1 Tichodroma muraria
GGGTGGGATTTTGGGGGTGCCTGGGGGTCAGGCTCAGTGATTCTTGTTGCCCATTCCAGCTCAGGAGATTCAGGAATGGAGGGAGACAGGGCTAACTGACATCTCTGACACAGGGTTTCATTGTGCCCCTGCCCCTCCAGCTGCTTCTCTCATTGGTTTCACCTCAGTCCTCTTTAAAGATAGCTTTGTGGACTTCTCACTTCGCCCCCAGAGAGATGGGAAGGCTCGAGCTGGTTGAGGGACACCGTGGGGGTTTATCTTGACCACTCCTTATCCAATCTTGTAAGGTGCCAGTCACAGAAAGCCACGGCAGCAGGGAATCTGGCTTGCCTTCACCTGTAAATGTCTATTTTTCACCTTGGGCAAACATGTAATTCAAGAGAGGGGTAGGCCGTGCAAATGTAGATCGCTTTGTAGATTTTTCTCTGATTTTCAGGAAAAATCTATGGATTTTTAATCACAAAAGGTAGTCTGCATTTGCATATTGTTTTCCTGGGAACTTCTGTGATATTTTGTGATGATCAGGACATAGGAGTCTGCCTGGGATGCACAAAAGTCACACAAATTTAAAGAGGTAAGGGACCAACAACTTCGCTGCTCTGGTCCTGTGCAGAGACTCCTGCAGGAGGACAGAGAGGTGTTTGCTTGGGTAGAAGAGGGTTGGCAGTGTTAAATTAGGGAATTAAACTGCAAGTAGCCATGTTAGCCAAACTATCTGTCCTTGATGCCTGAAGGTTCCTGGTGAATTCAAGGCATGTTTTCTTGCTGGCACGTCTCAGTGGAGATCCCTTTTCCAGGCATTAATGCAACTGATAGCATCACTTGAGTGTTGTCAGCTGGAGTGGTATTTTTCTTTCCTTCACCTAATAGAGACTGAAAGGGCTCTGAAGTTCTGGGTTTAGTTGTGTGAAAGTATGGGGTATTCAGGAAGGAAAAGGAAGATAAGATGCAGGAATCAAACCTAGGACAAAATCAACGCAGTGTGATTTCAAGATCAGTCACACAGGGTTGGAGCCTGCTCGTAGCTGACCTGTCTAGTCTAGGCTAAAGCAAGGAACAAGTCTGGAGCAATACTAAAAAAACCCCAAGGCTGAAACTGGGACTTTTACCTGTACTGTGATAGTGCTTAACTGCAGATATACAAGACCTAAAATGTTCTAGTGTGAACTGGACGTGATACTTTTTCCTCTAACAATGTTTAAAGTATGTAATTTTGAAAATAAAAGATGGCCTGATTGCAGACAAGTAGATAGAGAGACCTATGGAGAATTAGAGCAGGTAACCACACTGACAAGACTTGCTGTACTCTGTTTTATTTGCAATTCATAGTGAATTTGTTTTATTTAAATGTCTCACTCCCATACAAAGTATGACTGAAATACTTGGCCGAAACTGAACCACCAATAAGGTCACTGAAGTATTTATTTCACCTTTTAATCTACCTGTTTTTCATCTATTAGTGGTTACAAATTAAAACATCAAATAAATAGTTTTATTTCTTCTGAATAAACCTCCAAACTCTGGCTTGATTTCAAGTTTTGGTTCTAGTCCCAAGCAGTTTAGTTGAAGCTTCACTAGTGTAAGGATTAAAAATAGATCTCACTGACTGCAACCTCACTTCCCCAGTAGTCACAGTAATCTCAGAGAAAATCTTCTGCCTGTTAGTGTGACATCTGTAGTAGTACAACTGCATTTTTTGTTGAAGTGTGTTTCATCTAAACTGTATCATTTAGCAAATAAAAACCATTTCATGAGATACAGTAGACGGATGCTGAAATTGGCTTATTAAAGATGCTTTAACAAATGGTGTAATGAAATTCTCTGAAGCTGAGACACCACACTTAATATGACTCAGAATAGATAAAGTAAATAGTGACTAAGAGTAACAGCACTTTATAGAACATAATTATCATTTAAGTGAGGTGCTTTGCAGATGTGAGGAATTTCTGCAATACACTTTCTGCTAGCATTAAAGGTAGTTTTCTCTTGGTAGTGACTCAATGTGGAGCAATTTGTTTCATAACTGGAGAGTTTAAAATGTAGTTTGGAGGTTTGCTAAAATGTCTCAGACTCTTCATTTGTGATGCTTTGAAATAAGCTGTGTATTTATGAATGGTTTTCCCCTGAGCCTTTATTAACCAACAACCACAAGTCCCCCACATCTTCCAGTACAAACTCCTGTGAGTAGTAGATTTTCTTGTTGCCTGTGCAATATTTTCATATGCTGTGAGAAGCTTTACAGACAGAGACTTTAGTAAAATTCTGGCCAAATAATGCAACATATGATTTAAGATTTCAAGTGCAGGGTGGAGCTACCTTTTTTTTTTTTTTATTAAATATATCAGTATGATGAGTGTACTGTGTCTGACTGGGTTACAAATATGTATCATAAGGATGTACCTGTTCCCACTGTGATATAAACATGAGCTCCATTGCCTTGTAGCCTGGCCTTGCTCCTAGCTCTTTCAGAAATGTGGAGTCTGCAATTCTGTATGAACCAGGTTTTGCTTTCCAGAATAAAATTGGTTCTAATTTTATTATTGGTCTGATATTTTACTATTGGTCTGATACACCTTTAGATCGATGACTGCAGTTATCCTCATGTGTCAGCAGCTCCTTCTGTTTGTGGATAACAGGCAACTAAAGGTTAAAAGAAAGGTTGTGTCTGGTTCATACAGTCAGGATCCAAAGCCTAACCTGGTTCAAAGCCAGATGAAGTGAGAGATGCCTCATCAGCTGTTCTTCACAGCTCTTGAAGTCCTCATTTTCTCCTGGGCAGGGGGAATACTCACGGGTAGGGTTCTGGCAGGACAAACCTCCCCAGATGAGGTGGAAGAGGGTGGTATACACAAAAATGATTCTGCCTTCTTAGGATGTGTTCTGAGATCCATGAGTCCTGAACCATTTTTCAGTGGGTGACTTATTTGATCAGTTTGCTGTGATACACTCTACCCATGAGCAATTAAAAGGTCTTCCCACTTCATCACAAAGCATTTTATTTTACTCGATATTCTTTTTATTTAATACACAAACTATTCAGCAGCTGATTGCTGAATCTACAAGGTTTTTGTAAGTGTTGCTGTATGTTCTCATGTCCCAATAGTTATTGTAAGGTTTAATGTTCACAGTGCTTCTGAAATAAATGGCTTTTCAGTGTCCATATTATTTTATCGTATCAGTAATGAGCTATTACATGAATAAGGAAAGTTTTATGTGACATAGTAGAGAAACAGTACTAATTTTCCATACCATTACATTTTCATTTTGAATTAGCAAAGGTGTGACTGAGAACCATTTGTAAAACACATTGTGCCATATATTGCTGTATGAGGAATGTCTGACAAGGAGTTGCTTCAGTTAAAAAGAGGATAAATGGAACTTTATTTTTTGATGAAAATCCCACCTATGATGCTGCAGAGGAGAGGCTGACCATGTTGTTTAGATACTGGCCCAGTGGCCCAAGGAAGTCCTGCAGTACCCCCTTGCAGGTTTGATTTAATTTCTCTCAGGCTGAACCCCACAGTAAAGTCACTCAGAGGGTCATTCTTCCCTTACCCTCCGATTTCCCCAGCAACAGATTTTGTTTTGTCCTGCTGCCTGCAGCACATCTTGCTCTTGTCTTTCCACCTGGAAAGGGCTTCCATGGCTTGCACAGGAGTGTTCCAGGTCGAGATTAGATTTAGGGCCAAGCAAATTTTTTTTTTGAGGGATTAAGTTATGCACACGCCAGGGTTGGAGCCATCCCAAAACTCCTTGCTGAGCGGTTGAAATGAAATCTGCTGAATAGAGTATTTCAGGCTTAATCCAATTGTGGGCTTGGGCCATCAACACGTGAGGAAAACAGAAGGCACCTGGGGAGGAGGGCAGGGGCTGCCTCACTGTGCAGGCTCCCGGGGGAGCATCCTTCAGCCCACGCTGCCCGCAGCTCCCGGTGCTGCTCCGCGCGCGCAGGCACCCACAGACCCTGCCACAGCCTCCCCTCAATTCCAGTTTGCATTGCCCTGTACCTCCAGCTGTGTCCCAGCTTGGTGTTGGCACGTCTGATTTCCCTTCCACACCTCAGTACTTTGCATTTGTCTTCCATGAATTCCATTTTCTCTGTTTCAGTCTGTTTCTCCAATTTATCAAGATCGCTTTTCTAAGTCTGTCCCCGAGAGACTTCCCAGCCTCTTCTCAGCTGCATGTTCAGCAGTGGGTTCTCTTTTCTAATTACTCACTGTGTAAAAAGCAGTACCATTTCCACTGATAAAGCACAGTAATCATTCCTCTGCAGCCTGCAGAATTTAACCAGTGATGCACTTCTGCCCTAGAAAGCTATAAATGGGCTTAAAAATCTTCAGAAGGTATATAATTATTTATTTAAACATAGCAGTTTTATCAATTCCTGTGGAATCCAATTGATCTCATCCCAGTGAAAACCCAGGTGAATGAAGAATTCAGCCTCTTTGATAAATTAGTAATTGAATGTAATGAATTCTTAATCATGGCTCTTGTTCTGCGTTTGGTGACACAAGGTGCAGAGACCCCAATTAATTCCTTGCCACCCCCATTTCATTCAGTGAGCAGTTTCCACAATAAATTCAGGGTTTTTATAAATATAGCAGAGGAATAATATTAGATATGCTGTTTGTCCTTTTAGTTTTTAGAGTGAACTACGTATTTGCAGTGTCTGAGACTTCCTGAAGTTATTTCAGGGTTTTTGTAACACACGTAATTTTTTCATCAAAAAACCCTCTTGTATTCCACAAGTGTGAGTTTCACTACATGTGTTCTACAATTGTGTTAAAGGTGTTCTTTCATCCACCTCCAAATTATGGATTAAAATAATCATCAAAATTATAGATCAGATATTTATGTGACGCATATTATCCGTGAAAAAAAAAATAAAATCCTGAAAATCAGGTCTTGAGGTGTGTGTGGGACAGCAAATGGAAATCATCCACAACACACAAAAAAATTAGTTTAAACCAATTTAAACCAAGAGAAGCCTTGCCCATTTTACAGGAGAAATCCGCCAAATGCACTCTGCTATTTCATTCCATTCCAACATCCCTGTGTGTTTTACAGTTCCCATTTCCTGCAGCTGCACACATCACTTGTACTCATGATCTTGATTTACCTTCTTATTGCCCTAATGGGGAGAACTCAATATTTTGCCTGGAAGATGGGCTTACAAACAGCACTGCTCAAATGATCTCTCCTTCTCTTACCCTGTCTCAGGTACCTGGTGCCCCACTGGCCAAGTGCCCAGCCAGAGCTGCTGCTCAGTGTCATCTCCCTGCCTTAGGAAGTGGCATTTCTCCTAAGTGTCCTTGATCTCGCCATAGGATTTTTAAGTAGAACCTCCTTCCTAAGATTCTCATTTTTTTTTCCCCCCTGAATTATTTTAAAGCAAGATATTCTCTAAAAGGATTTATAACTTACCATTAGAAATCCTCTTCATTGCTTTTTAGCCCTTTAGGATTTTGTCAGGATTACTAACGGGATTTTTATCACCAGGGAAATATGGCTTCAGACATTGTATCTTAAAAAAATAAATCTGAAGCATAGACTGCCAATGAAGCAGCTACCACATTTATATTCTCTCCAGAACAGCTTGTCTTGTAAACCAGAGGATTCTTTAGCAAGGTGTTTTAATTTTTTATGTGTCAGAATAAAGCAGATTTCTGGCTGAGGAAAACCATCTGTACAGATGACAGCTTGGCCGTCGTGCTTTCCCAGTTTGTAACATGTATCTGCCATACAGTTTTAGCCATGTTTCCACCATGTTTTGCTGCAGCTGCATTCCTCATTTGGGTCCCATACTTAAATATATTCTTAAATCTGGTTCTGCTCAGCTGTTCACTCAGGATTACAAGAACATGCCTAAATAAATCAAGTAGCCCCTCAAGTGTTTTCCTGCATCAAGGCCTCTCTTCTCGTGTATAGAGGACGAACAAAGAAGGAGGTAGGGACATCAAGACCTGTGCTAGACCCAAGAAGCTCTGCAGGGGAAAAAGCAGTTCTTCCCTGCATTTATCTCTGGGCACAGAGATTATAAAGGGCTTACAGGGTAAAAACCCAGGTGGGCAGGACTACAAGACGAAACTGTATCTCTGACTTTATTTAATGGCTTTGCTAAGTGAGTTTGCTTGTCTTTCTGTTATCATCCTCCTCCCTAGAGGAAGGGTCATCACCAGTTTTTTGCAGTCGCAGCTTTCTGCACATCCGTGACACCAATGGAGGCTGTTCACAGGCAGTATTTGTGTGGCCTGTCCTGTCATGTCTCCACTTCCTACCTTGTGTATCAAAAGCTGGGGAATGGGAGTCAAACTGGGAAGGAAATGGGCTGGAGGAAATGGTGTGAGAAAGTGTTAGCCTTAGATATTGTCATCAGGTGTGAAAGAGCTGAAACCCAAGCAAAAACAAATTTTGCTTCCAAAAATGCTTCCTGATAATCAGATTCCCTTCATTGTTTGTCAAATGAAGGAAGGAAGAAATGCATTTCCTTTCATCTCCCTCTAAAACTGTCCTCACAGGGTGTGAAGAAGAGCCCTGTGTCTTCAGTAAGCTCTTTCTGCCCACATTCTGCCCAGTGAGATGAGAAAAGGAAGACTGGATTACTGTCAAAGTTCCAGATTGGAGCAGAAGCCCTTAAAATAGGAGATAGAAAGTCTGAGTTTCTGACAGTGTTTTTCCAAGTCTTTGTTTTGCCCAGGAGGCAGATTCCCATGGCGTACCCCTGGGCTCCAGGTTCACTGAGGCTCTGCATGTTCATCTTATAAACTGGTCAAAACCATTTTATAAATAATGGGTTTATTTAGGAAAATCCTGTGGGTTTTTTCTGCTCTTTGTTTGTTTTGTTGTGGTGGTGTTTTTGTTCTGATCAATAAAGAGTTAATTAATTAAGATACCTGACACTCCAGGGGTTAGTGGGTCACATAAACCTTTTAGAGCAAATAACTCCGGGGTTTTTTTATTCGAAAAAGTTTATTTCAAATTGTGTGTCAGGGGAGGTACCATCAAGGCTATTTCAATTTTATATCAACTATAATTATTTAAATGACCTTTAATCTATTGCACTTTAGAAAGTCTAGAAGGCTTTCACAGGAATGCAATCATCTGAGTTCAACTTTTCTAGCCACTTAGAGGATTATTTATATTATGGGAAAAGCTCAGTGTTTTGGAAGGAATGGACTTTCTAAAAACTACTAGATCACTTAAGAACAAGTTTGGATTAATTAACAAGTGCACAATACAGAGGTTCCTGGGAATGGCAGAAAATCCAAGCAGCAATAAGCATGATCCATCCAGATCCAAGTGCCAGGGGCTTTGTCAAACTGTGACCATACGATCTCCATGAGCTGCATGCTCATTTTCTGTTTCTAAAAGCATTTAGGCTGTTCTCCAACTCTTCTTCATTTTCCTGAAGATTATGAAGAAGTTTTGCAAAAAAAACCAAAAAAACCTCACAGTAAAACACTATTAAATTTTAAAGTGATGAGTACAATCCTCGCAGCTGGTAAGGAATGATAGCTCTGCTGTTTACAGCACCAGTGACCTGTCTGTTTAGGTATTTATGGCAGGCCAGTAGTGATAAATGTCTGGGGGCCATGGGGCAGCTCGCCTCAGCAGGCAGCTCCATCAGCGAGTCCCTGGAGCAGGATCCCCCCGCTGCCCCTCCTCGCCCAGCCCAGGTCACCTCTGTCCCTCCACGAGCTGCATGTTCTGCTTCTGCACCACTAAATTATATAAGTCGGGAATCATGCAACACGACTAAATGCCTGTGATCTTTGAAAAGAAATCCATGTCAGGTAACTCTCATTTCCATCCTTGGCTTTGACCCTTCAGGCTTTAATCAGTTTTCATTTTCAAGCTCATCTTTGAACCCACAAAGGCTCTCTTGTCAAAGGCGAGATATTATGTCTAATCACTCCATTTCAAGAGCTGGGCTTTAAAATTAAAATACCAGGTATTCAAGTTCATGGTAAGGACAGGAAAAGTCATCCTTAAAACAAAAGTTAGCAGGACTTCTTTTTACCTCTTCTGTGCCATCCCTGAGCCCAGGGCACGGCCTGGCAGCTGGAGCCAGCCCTGGGCAACCCTGAGGGACAGGCACAGGGCACCTCCTTTCCTGAGTCAAATTTCACAAATTCCTGCCTTGGCAGCTCGCCTCGTGCACAGGGTTTGTTTTAGCAGGGGAGCAAACAGTTTAATTGCTCAGATTCCAGGCCCCGACCTCAACTAACCTTAATTAATTAATTAGATATCAGCACAAGTCATCAAGCCTGTAGGTGAGGAGAGGAAAAAGCTGCTATTTTGGAACATGATCTAGGACCTTCATATTTGCCTTTGCCAGAGGAAGGGAGTGGGAAAAGTCCTTTGCATTGCTTTCAGACAAGACCTGGTGCAGCTGAGGTGAGGGAGATGTGAGCAGCACCAGGTGTTGGGGCTGGGTAGAGAAAGCTTCAGGGAGACCTTAGAGCCCCCTCCAGTGCCTAAAGGGGCTCCAGGAGAGCTGGAGAGGGACTGGGACAAGGGCCTGGAGCGACAGGACAAGAGGGAATGGCTTCAAACTGCCAGAGGGCAGGATTAGATGGGATTTGGGGAGGGAATTCTCCCTTCCCAAAATCAATTCCTTCAATTCCTTGTGAGGGTGGTGAGGCCCTGGCACAGGTTTCCCAGAGAGGTTGTGACTGCCCAATCCCTGGCATGTCCAATGCCAGGTTGGACGGGACTTGGAGCAATGTGGGACAGTGGAAGGTGTCTCTGCCTGTGGCAGGGGGTGGAATGAGATGGGGTTTAAGGGCCCTTTCAACCCCAACCGTTCCATGATTCCATGATAACTTTGGACTCTCTTACAGCAGCCGTCCTGCAGGAGTTCGTGTGGCTGCTGTCACCTTGGGGTGGCTGCTGTCACCTTGGGATGCTTGATGTCTATGCCTGATCTGCTCAACAGTTGAACTAATTTTTTTAGAAACTAAAACCGCATTAAGGCAGAAGGGCTGCAGCTGGAATGAGTGTCAGGTACTGTCTCACGCAGGGGTTGGTGTCAGGTCGTCCAACAGAGTGGGGGTCATTTCAGGCAGAATTAACTCCGGTAAAGGATTTTAATCCCCTCTAGGCAGTCTGGACATTGAGGAGGAAAGGTCCATTCAGAGGGTAATTCAGGAAAGGTGCTTAACTGGACAGAAACCCCTTTCTTGGTTACAGCCTCCCCCCTGAGGTACCCTCCTGGAGCAGCTGCCTCTGCACGTGGTGAGATGGATGCCCAGGGGGAGGTGGAGCACTTGCACCAATTCCTGTCTTACAGCTTGGGTTGGCTGTAACTCAGCAGGACAGAAGCTTGTTTGTCTGCAGGCTCAGGTTTGGGATATAACAGCTTCCTTTGGGAAGAAAAACACGGCTCCCCTGAATAATTTATGTTTTTTCCTTAATTATTCAATAATAGGAACCCATCCTTTGGTATCGAGATCTCAGATAAAATGCCAACAGTATGTTATGTCTCTAAATCTTATTTTCAGGAGTAGTTTAAGGCCAAATTTTCAAGGTTATAAAAACAACTTAAGATAGAGATAGCAATTTTCAAGACTAGTAATTAAGCCAGGCATCCAGTTCCCAGGGAGCTCAACCTCTGTAGGCATTTAAATGTCTTTTGGCACCTAATGACCTTGGCATCTTTCTCAAGAACAAAGAATGGAGGGAGTAGAGATGACTTCCTATGCCTGACTTGCAGTGGAAGTTTTTATTAAGTAGGAAATGCAAAAATATCTTTCAGCATGTTTATTTTGTTAGCTGCTCTCTCATGATACAGAACAAAAGATGAGACTTGTAAAAAGCTGAAGCATCCACCAATCTTGTTGGTTTGAGGTTGTACAAATAAGTAATGCCATGTTTTTCTTCTGGTTAATTTAAAATTTTGTGACTGAGCCTATGGTACCAACTTTATGTGGCATCATTGGAATGCATACACCAAAAATAACTTTACACTATTCATTTCTTAGAAGTCTGAAATGTGACTAACAAATGCTAAATCTTTTAAGCGTAGTCTCCCCAGCTGTACACCACTACTGCTTGCCTTGGCAGAAACCCAGCATGGCTGGGAGTCCTCTCTCTACTTTCTGTCCTCAAAATGTTTTCTGGATCAGAGCTTTTGACAAGTAAAGGGTGTGGGAGTGTCACGTTCAACAGCTCTGAATCATTAGGAAGAGGCTGGAGTAAATCAACATTCCTGCTCTGACCAAGCTACTCTTTGCTTTGGTTAGCTGAGATTCCTTTAGTAAAAGATTTAATTTAGATTCATGCTTTAAAGTGTTAATTGAGGATTTTTTTTTTTACATAAACAATCCATTTTTAATGAAATATTGCTTCAGTTTATAGATTTATCTATATATGGGCATATTTTATTTATTTCATAATCAAATTCATAGCTGAAACTATAAAGACTTAATGGGACATTTTAATAAATAATAGTGAGTAGTGGAAGAATAGGACAGGGGTTCTCATAACCCTGGCATGAAGTTTATCTAGCTCCCACTGGGCGTGTGCTAATCATACCCCACTCCAACTTCTGCTGTTCTGAACTTCTGATCACTTACAAATAAAATTAAGAACATTAATTATTTACAGAAATTATATGGTAAATAATTTGCACAAAAAATAAAACAAATAAAAAATTGTTTAAATGATAACCTGCTTGTGGATGATTCACAGAGGGAAAATGGGACACTTTATTTAGGGCAAATTATTCACTACTATGAAGTGATTTGAAGTGAAGTGCTGATTCTTGCCATATATAGAGCTGTGTCGAAATTTATTAAATACTTCAAGAAAGAGTCACGACAATGTTGCTTAGCACAGTTAGTGTTTGTTTGTAAGACTCTGGAAATGACTGCTTAGCATGAAAGTTTTGCTCTAAAAAATCACTTAACACACCAGACTGTTATTACATTTTCTTTACATGAATCTCAGATCAGGACAGCACTGCCTTGCTTGCCTTAACTTGCATGTGGAAACCGGGGGAAGCGAATGAAATGACAGAAATGATTTTTTGCCAGACTCTTGCTTCAGAAGATCATTTCAAAAAACATCAGCTTTTGCAATAGGTTTTTATGGTGCCTAGACAAACAGCAGCGATTCCTGTTACCTGAACTGCTGCGTGTGTTACTTGACAGCTGTCAATCAATCACTGTTGAAATTTACTTCTTTGTTATATGTGTTTTCTGAAAAAAAATAGGAGAGTATTCACACAACCTGAGTGGATTTCATTAGCATAATGACAATAACACAGCACTCCTGGAGAGAAAAAGAGTGTCAGGAAGTTTGACTTGCCTTCCCCCCCAGTGTCTGCATGGAATGGGAGTTTTCCAGCCAAGGAATTGAATCTAATTTCCTAAATCTCTAGACTGATAGTGGAAATAGGAGAGGGAATAGAGAAGGGATTATATCAAGTGAGGGGTCATTGCTATTGGGACAGAGCAGGACACCTGGGAGATGCCTGCCTGGCTTGTTAGTTAGAGCGCTTCACCTTCTTACTGCCTGACTTAGTCTTGATGAACGTGGTTATGGCTTTTGTCTGAGTTTCATTTTGCTGAGGACGCTTGTCCTGACATATGTGAGATATATACATAAAAAATATATGTATTTCTAATATGCTTGAATGGCTCAGTTAATATTATCAGGATGCCCAGAAGCAGTACTACGGCGTCTGTGGTACTAGATGGCTTTTGTCACCAGTTAAGTCAGCAGCACTTCTGAGTTGTTACTTTTCACCTGTAACAAAAGTTGGGGTGATACCAGAGCCTTCTCCAGGTCGGTAACTAGGGATTCTTCACAAATTTCACCCTGCATCAACTGGTGTGTGGTAAAGCTATTTTTTTAAGGCCTTAAATGCATTGGCCAACCTGTTTGTGACTTTCCATATTGTAGTCAGTACAGAGCTATGCTGATTTTCCCCAGCTAAAGACTGAAAACCTAGTCCCAATGCTTTGAAATTATTACTTATTACAAGACTCCAAGGGAAAAGCTTTTGATAGGAGGCCCAGCTTTGAAAATATAGCAGAATTCTTTTTCTGTGGTAGCTAGGGAACAGGCTTGAAAATCAAGCTTATCCACATATGTGCATATAGATGTGCACATTCGAAATGTGTGCATGTGTATTCTGAAGCTTTTTTAATATATATTTATGTAATCACAGATCGATATTTGTGTTTATATGTTACACGTTTAATTGTATGTTAAAAAATTCATGCTAAATCATAATTCTTAAATGAAGAACCAAAGTTTTTCCTCCTTGCACAAGACATAACCTATAGAGTGTGCCAAGAAAAATACCACAGTTTGTGTGCCAAGGCACTGGAGTTTTTGCTGGTTTAAAGAAGTTAAATATAACTCATTTTGTAAGATGTTGTTTAATGAAAATTCTTGCTTTCTTTCACACTGGTGCTGTTTATTTTTGTCAAACCCTGGCTGGTTTGTTAAATATCACTAAATGATATTTACAAGTTTGCAATGCTCCCACGGACCAGGTGCAAAGACTTTCTGTATCTAGCTAGCTATATTTTACATATATATTCTTTATTATATATAATCAAAAGGAGAAATTAATGACAAATTCCCACCTACCCCTCATGAGGCATTGAATGTCATCTCCTTTTATCTCTACTCAGTTTATTTCTCAGGGAAATGGATCAGACAATGCAGCCCAAAAAACTGAATATCCAGTAACAGTGTATGACACTTTACAGCAGATTAAGGTTTGCAAACCTTGTCATGGACTCATTTCTTGATTTTACCAGAAACTTCTTCCCAATTCCCAACCCAACAGAGCTGCTGAGGTTTGAGTTTCATCCTCTTTGCAGTCCCAGCCCTCAGGAGGAACCTGTGCGTGCATCTCTACTGCAATAAGTCTCCATCTATTTTCAAATATCAGCCATAAATATCTTCTGCTTGCCCGTAACTCTTCACTTCTCACCCTTCTGCAGCCACATTCTCAGTGTTGATTTTGCAGTTGGAGTCTACCTGTGGACTGTGCTTTGGGAGGCAAGTTGCAATGCCAGGAGTGGGGTACAAGGGGGTGACCATAGACACCAAGGGGAGCCATAAGATCATTGAGGTTAGAGAAGACCTCAAAGATTGTTAAGTCCAGCCACCAGCTTGGCACCACCACCACGTTCACCATTAAACCATGTCCTCAGGTGCCACATTCACACATTTTTTTAACACTCCCAAGGATGGTGACTCCTCCACTTCCCTGGACAGCCTCTTCCAGTGCTTGACAAGACGTTGTTCAATGATTTACAATGCTCTGTCTGGCTCGTGATCCTGTTAACTTCAGCCACTGTCTGGTGGGGAGCTCAGCACTGTGGGTTCTGTCAGCATCACTGCAAGCTCTGTGTCACAGATGGCTTTTCAATTATTCGAGTGTTTCCTTTAGGTACATTGGAAGAAAACTGCATTTTCAGCCAATTCCCTTGGTTGTCCTGAATTACAGACAGCAAATATTTTCCACATAATATTTTTTCCCAAATTGCCAAGTAAAACTGATGATGTCAGTTTAATTGATTACAGGATAGCATCAGTCAAACACTAGTTTCTAAATATTTTCAGATGCCAAATAGAGTTAGCATAGCCACTTATGGCTGAGCATCTCAGCCTTTCCTTCTGTGGGTGTTACTGTCTGGACTGCCCAGGACCCTCATGTACAACTCCACCTGCATTATTTCTGAGCAAGGTTACAACATACTATGGGATGTATTTATATATATATATCACCTAAGAGTACCTCAGAGCACATCAGTAACCAGTCTGCAAGGTCAGAGTCAAATTTTTCTGCTTAATTCTAAGCTATTTTGGATGATCCAAAGAGCAACGTGTTGCATTCACCACATCACTGAGAAAGCCTTAATTCTGGCATTCACGTGCCATTGCTGCATCAAACAGGCTAAATTTATAACAGCAAGTCAAATTCAAGCCACACTCTTGAGTTCAGTCCACCTGAGCACAAAGATGATTTGATTGATAGGAAAAATGTGTGATCTATCTGTCTCTAGGGTGCCATCTTTTCCCATTGTCCCTTTGAGCTCTCAGTTCTGACACCACTGAAAACAAAGGGTCAGGTTACTGCTCAAAATGGAATGATTTTATGCCACTTACTAATGCAATTTCCTTGTAGGCAAGCCAAAAGAGGATGGAGGAGCTTGACATGCTTTTATGTCCCTTGAAATGTGGGATTGAAGACCATATTAGCACAAACATATTTGCTCCATCTCTTTTTTTCTAATGTGTTCTAAGTCTGAATCGGGTTTCTCATAGAGTAGGAACGGGCTTGTTTGAAAATTTTTACCTTCATTTCTGACATGCAGTATCTGAGCTGTATTTTAAATTTAGTTATGAATAAAGACAGCTTATTGATAGACAAATGATACCCCTGGTGCCTTATCTTCCTGTTATTTTGACATTTTCCTTATAATTGGTGATTGTGAAACTTGAAAATTAGCAAGATAGAATTATCTGATACAAAGAGAATTTTGCAACACTAAAATGGAACAGAAATATATCTACAACCATTTTCCTATAATCATTTCAGGTGGGTGTTTGTGTTTCAAAAACTGCAATTTATTCTCCATAGCTCCTTTCATCCAGAAGAAATGGACTACAAGGTGTTTTATAGACTGTGGTAATTTAACTTACAACAGTAATATAGGCACAACATGGCAAACAGACCTTCTAAACTGGCAGAGCAATTAATTCGTGCTGAACATTAAGCACCTCAGTAGCCCCAAGATGAAATCCACTCGGAGACTGCTGACAGGCCATTTTAATGTTAATCACATGCTTACAACCTTTGCTGTGTGAAGGACTTCATTTACCACCACTTGAACAGTAAGCAGCTGAAGAAAGAAAATAGGGAAGACAGTAAGGAGTCACTCCCAGGTAAAAAGTTTTACCCTTCAGAGATTACTGTAATGGTCACACTTACTGGTGCTTACTGATACTATGCTGTAGTAGTTTGGTCGTGATTGGCCAATGTGTATTACTGACATTTGATAAAACCAATGAAAGCGTGGGTACGCCTTTTACGATACACCTTTTTTAAATGCAAACCCGGGAATCATCTCTCTCTTGGTTTCCGGCAGAGGCTCAGGTAAGAGCTCCTGCCGAACATTCTCTGCTCCCCCTCTCCCCACGTGGCTGGCGGGCCTGGGGGGGAGGGGGAAGCAAGTCAGGCTGACCGGGAAAAAAGGAAAAAAAGACCGCAGAGCCAAACTCTGAGATACGTTGCTGATATCTGGCTGATGGAATTCAAGTTTTCTTCTCCTGAGCATGGTCGGTGAGAGAATTTCCTCAGGGCTGTCTTGGAGCCACGGAAGATCACGCAGATCGGGCGGGGATGGCTTTTTTCTGAGTGGAGTTCACTCTGGACTAATTTAACCCTAATGAGACCGAGGGGTGGAAAGAAGAACCCACTAACTTTCTTTCTCTCTAACCATAAGAATCCAGCCAGAACTATAGCCAGGAATGGCTCTGCAGCCCCAGCACGGCTTGTTTTAGTAAATGTGACTGCTTTGGCATGGCTGCTGCTTTTTGTGAACTTCTTAAGTATTCAGATGAAACCAGAAAGCTTCTATCCTCTCCGGAGTGAAAGAAAGGACAGAATGAAGACACATAGAGAAACTGCGTAAGGATATTCTACAGTCAGAAATTGAAGGTGATATTTTAAGTGGAGGAGAGATAAGGAGTTGTTTTATTTTTACATTAAAATCTTTTATAAGCTATGGTGATGGACTGTAATATAATGAGACAATTTTCCTTTAAACCATAAAAGAATATGGGGAGATGAACGGTTCAAATTGTAAATCTGAGCAAAAGAACACTATATTGACGGGGCCAGTATTGAGATGATTGTGACTGTTGGGAGATTTAGACAGAGCAATGAAATTTTGTCCTAGAGAAGAAGATGAAGAAGAGAACTTTTGCTGTTGAACAGTTTTGTCTTTAAAAAAAAAAACAACCCCATGGATCGATTATGGCCCAGAAGTACAGCTATTAAAGAGCTGTAAATATGGGAGGAATTTTCATGATATAAATGTTTTCCGGGCGGCTGTTATCATGAAAAGTTTGTTTTGTCTTGTTTTGTTTCAGTTTTTAGTTCCATAGCGAGTAAAAGATGCTCCAATCTCTAGAAGAATTGAAGAAAGACTATTCTAGAATTGAAAAAGTGACTGAAAGTTTCTAAATGTAATTTCTGTATGTTGTTAATGAGAGTGAGAGAAATTTTGGTAATAGAGGAAGAATGTTTGAAAGGTTTCATTCTAATTCTAAGAGTTTGTTAGTTGTTTTTTTCCTTCTCCTTCTTTCCTTTTTGTATTAGTTAATAAAAGTCTGTTCTTTTCAAGTTTAAACCTGCTTTGCTCTTGATTACAAAATTCCTTTTCTTTTGGCAACCCAAATTGATAGTTTTTTTCTGTCTGGTTCACAATGAAACCACGACATATGCCAAGACGTTGCTATTTCCATTTGGTTCTGCCACTGATAAGAACAAAACCTTGCTCACTCTTTATGATAAGTGGTCAATCTTGTGGCATCAGTGTGTTGAATTCTTATATTTTAGGCTCATTCAGAACAGTCCCAGCTGTTTCCCACAAGCAAATAAAAATGCAAATTACCACGAAGACCGTGGAAAAAGTAAGAGCCAGCCTTCTCCTTCGTGGTGTTGGGGTTGTCACCAATCAAAGACAATGGAGGAAAGTCCCTAAAATTGTTTTTCTGTTTCACAAAAGATAGGTGGGAAAATGTGTCCTTCAGTGAGTGGTATTACTTATTGATGGTGCTAGAACTGTGGGTTTGAGTTCAGAGCTTTGGTGAGCAAAGGGAAGGAAATATGGTGGACTGGGACCAGATTTGATCCTCTTAAAATCACACGACGGAAAGATTTCAGGCATTGTGTGAGATTTGTGCACACGCAGTTGCTTCTGAGAGATTTCTGAATCCTTAAGAGGTTTCAGTGATAGAAAGTGTTTGGGATCTGTTTTGTATCCTCTTGTCTGTCTAATGGGCGTTTTGTGGATTTTTCCTGTATGAGCTTTGGACGACAGATTGTCTTCAATTTCAGTGAGGCATATTCAGTCCTCTTGACAGTTTCTTGGGGTTTGTTTGGTTTTTTTATATAAACATATACATTTTTAAAGCTATGGAGATTAACCAGTTGGGAAAAAAACACAACATCTCCCTCATCATAATGAATATAAGTGCACTCTGAAAGAAGTATCACACAAAATGAAGGATGGAGAGATGTGTGCTGACTCTATGCTGATAGCAGTGAAAGTTTGACAGAATACGTTGAAACTTCTGTCATTAGAACTATTTTATTGCAGCTGGGAATTGCAAGAACTGTGAGAACTGATCATTAGAGACAATGAAAACGTTTGTTTTTTTTTCTCCAGATAGGTAAATCACATTTTGAGAGGTAATTGATAAGCTAATGCTACAGAGCAGCTGTAAATTAACCATCCATCCCAAAAATGATATATACACTTTTCTTCAGTCACAATTCTAAGCCTCCATCAAAGATCTAATTTCCTCCCTTTAGCAGGGGAAAATACAAGCCTTTATCAAACAGTAATCCTTTTAACAGAAATGCCAATTAAAGCTACCCTGTTCTTTAAGCTAGATGGGCTCTTACCATCTGTCTTGCAACTCTGTACTGTAAATAAGAAGGAAAATAAAAGGATTCTCAGTTTATTATAGCTTTAACTGAAGAAAACAAAATTCAAGCATTCCCCTGATGTCAACAAATATCTTTCTTGGCACCCAGTGGAAACAGGATTGTACTCTTGCACTTCTGCTTGAATTAATGAGTTTGGGCTTGGTGTTCAGGGTGCAGGGCTGAGAAACAGAGTCCTGGAACCTGAAATTCAGGGCTGGCAAGACTTTCCTGTGGGCAAACAGGCCTTTGAAAGATGATACAACAGCCCCTAACAGGAGTGGCAGCAGCTAGAAAAATATGCAATAAAAATTGTGGAGGTGGGGGCTGCAAATTGGGGGTTGGAACTTTAAGTTCCCTTCCAAACCAAACCATTCTGTGGTTCTATGAAATGTCCCTTTATATTGCTGATTAAAGATTCCTTGGAACAAATCAGTAATTTCTCATCAGCTACATTAAGACTGTGACTTCTTACTTGGAAATGGGATGTCTTTTTAGACTACCAAAGCTAGGAGAAATCTTCTGCACTTTCCTAAGAAGTTGCATCAGAGCAAGGTCCTGAATCATATTTCGAAGTAAAATCTCTGGCATGCTCTCCTTTCTCTATCATGCCCACATAACTGCCTGTCCTACAGCTCAAAATCAGGAGCTGTGACAGTGAAGTTCATCCACACTAAAACCAGTATAAAAAAGAAATGAGAGTCCCTACTTCTCAAAGCTACAGCCTATTTTCAGAAAAGTACCATGAAAATGATGAAAAGATGCTCAAGTCCTCTTTTCCTTAATGTGTAAGCCTATTTTAAGTATTCCATGACCCCTTTTCTTTGATTTTTTAACAAGTGAGTCATAAGTTTATTTCCATGTCCTGTGGGACTGATATTCTCACAAGCTTTTGCTGTGGCCATGAGGAAATTGCGCAGAAAAGCTGCAAGCCTCCAAATCTACATAAACTGATTGAAAATGGCGTTAAATGTTATTAAAAATGGTGTACAGGGACCTGTTTTTCCTCCTCTCCAGGTCGGTTCTGTTTCCCAGGGGTTCCCCTGCTGTGTGGCAGTGGCACACAGGGCTGGTCCATGGTGTGTGGTGGAAAGGGTTTGGTGGGTGGCCCCTGCTTAGGCTGTGACATTAATATTGGGTTTGATAGATGTCTCCTATGATGAATTCAGCAGGTTATTTTGGCAATGTTTTGAACTTTCTATGAATTTGCAAACATAGGGGCAGGGAGTTCAGGGAGTGATTGTGTGACAGGTAGAAAGCCAAACATTCGCTCATTTCAAGTAAGATAAAATATTGTCTTCACTCAAAACACCTCCTTTAAACCCTTTTTTAGATCCAGCAACATAGCAAACATTTGTTGTATCAGGCAGAATGACGAAAAACAAAGTTAGGTTTTTTTTTTCCACCTGCATGTCAAAAGGCAGACTCCAATGCATTTATTCAGGATTGAATTAATAATGTTCTTATCAGTGTTATAAATCTTAACCAAATTTCCTTTTGTTGGCCTGACTTTTCCTTTTCTCCCAGCTTTGTCTCTGTTAGTCTCATGGTTCTGCAGATTATTATTCCTACTTCAGATACCCCTTGTGCAGACCTAACCACATGTTCCCACAAATTCTTGGTGGGCCGGCACCTTCTCTGGGACTGGAGCAGCAAAATCTCAGCTCCCCTTGGTATTTGGGGAGTGCACCAGGAGCCTTCCTGCTGAACGACTTCCCATCCTTTTAATAACTCCTTTAACTCTCCCATCTCCAGTTTGATGGCTTCTGTTTTACTGCAGAGTGAGCTTTCCTCTTAAAGTTAATGACACCCTTTGGTTTCTAAGTACGCAGTAAATTGGTCCCAAGGTGTCTTATGACTTTGGCTTGTTGAAACATCCACCCCATTCCTAGCACAGCTTCTCTCATATTAAAGCATCACTGCCTAGTTTGTGACAGTGATGAGGTTTCTGTGTAATGCTTTTGATTGTGTCATTATTAATTAACAGTTTGCACATCTGCAATATTGAGATGTGTTTGCTGCCTTGTGGAACACACACAGAGCTCCTAACACGTACACCTAACTCATCAAAAGTTTTATTAAGGGAAAAGTCCTTATATGCATCGTAGGAATTACTTTCTCATTGAAAAATTGTAAGAAATAGGAGGAAAAGAGGATAAGTTATTCAACATAAAAAGTGATGTATGGAAGTAAATTAATCCTGTCTATCAGATCATGCTTTCTTTTCCACCACAGCAGCCCAAATCTTACAATAAGCCTTACAATAAGCCTGAGGAATATTATGTGTTTTCCAGACAAAAGCAATCTGAAATATCAGATTCATAATCTGGTAGAATTGTGCTGCCTAGGAAACCTAATGGTATATAAGGATCAGTGTTATGTGATCTGGAGTAGCAACGGATGACAGGATGTTCCTAAGCCAAAAGAATCCATGAATATGTGTAACTAAAGAAAACCAAACCTGTGCTATAATGGTCTCAGGAGAATATAAAGGATTTCAGTTTCCTTCCCAGCAATGTGTAGGAATGCACTGGTCATCCACGTAAAATGTGAAACAAAATATCTCCATAAAAAAATATCATAGAATACTTAAACATGTGTCTTCCAATGGGAAATTTAAACTCATTCAGAAAAAAAAAAAAANGAGAAATGAAAGCAGAAATTGCAGATCCTCTGGCAGAGTACCTGTTCTAGTAAGCCATGCTACCATCTTGGGCATATCACTTGGCACTCATAAATAATAATAAAAATGCAAATAATAAATAGTAATTAATTGGAATAATGTACTATATAGCAAGGAAACAAGGCAAGTGGCTTTCTTGCATAATGAGTATAAATAATACCAAAGTGAGAGTTTTGTCAATTTTTCTCAGTTCACCACTTTCTGAAGACTTTTCTCTGGATGGTCTGCTTGGCCTGTCATTCATGTGGCTTTTGAAATAAAACAACCCTCCACATGCAAGCACTCAGCATAATTACTTGGGCCACTGCTTAAATAACTCTTCTGGAGTGGCTCCATCTGTGAACGGCATGAGCCCACGTAAAATTATTCACTACACTTGTAAAGAGAAAAAGAGAGACACACAGGAGCACTGCAGATAACCTCAGGGCTTGGCAGTAGGTCTACGACAATTAAATAAAAGATTCTCTGAAGGTGACCCTGTGGATTTTCATTCCTTACTCCTGTCAACAGTGGACCATGATGACAAGGCGGGCAGAAGGTAGTAATGAGACAGTTTGATTGATCAGTGAATGTCAAATTAATTCAGCTGGAAACTTGCCAGAGCAAAACACAAAACCGCACGGTGGAATAAATAGAAGAGTGGATTTGATACTTTGGCAAGAACAATGCCCCGAAACTATCAAAAAGATGTCTCAGGCAAGAAAAGTTAAAAAATGAATTCTGTAATGAATTATTAGTCATTCAAAACAAATTCGGTTTTACAACAGAAGATAAAAACGAGAAGCAAATCTTAGCAGGTTTGCCAAAAGGAGAAGCAATACTTTAGAAAAATGTTAGTGGGACAGATGACAAATATTCATTTATCTTTAGGCAATCTGAAAAGTCAGCCTTTTAGATTAAAATCAAAGGAACCAGTCTGGAGTATTCAGTAATTTAAAACATAAGGGAAAAGGGCCCTTTTTTCGCCGTGTTTTATATGTGCAGGCACGTATCATTTTACAGAGTTTCTTCAGAATCAATCTTGAGAAGATTGGTCTATTAAATATATTTATTTGGATTTGATTGTAATCATTTATGAAATGTTTATGATCTTGTGTATACAGAGGGGGGAACCCTGGCTTGTTGAGCCAGTGGCAAAGCCTCCCTGATTTCACAAGGTGCTGCTACATGTACGATTGTGCCTCCTGAACTCAGATTTTTATCTGGTAATTAAATATAGTGGCTATTTTCCAACTTAATTCAACCCATTTTACTCCTATTAGCACAAAAACAATATATTCACCACCTTAACAATACTCTTACATGAGGAAAGGCCTCCACAAAACTTGTGCCTCCAAAGAGCTCGTTGCTGCTGTAAGGAAGCTCCCTTTCCAGTGTGGCTGCACATCCAGAAAACTTTCTTGCTCATGAATGTTATCTTTGTTTGACATCATGGGGCTGGGAGGGAGGGGAATGGTGGGGCTATGGAGAGCTCAGGGGTGGCAAAAACTTCAGCACAGCCCTAGCATCCCACCCTGCAG
>WAAG01071959.1:23606-57096 GCA_013390105.1 Tichodroma muraria
TGCAGCTGTTCACCAGGGATCCCCATGCTTTTGTCAGGTGTTGTCTTTACAACCAGTTTCCTTAAACCAAAAAGCTGGCCCAGTAAATGTGAAGTCTGCACAGTAGTTATGCCAGCAGAGTGTTGTATCAGCTGCTGGCAGCCCATAATTACATAGCTGCACACTGTTAAATGTTCTTTTTTCACAATGTAAGTGGCATTGTCCTATTTAGACTGTAAAGGTTCTTATAGCAGGTACTTTTTGATGTGAACTTATCCTTGAGTGGAAACTTGCTGCAGTTTCCCACAGGTTTGGTACTTATGCTGCAAGTACAAGGCAGCATAGAAAGATTTCTAGCTGGGCTTCATTACCAGCCCTTTATGCCTCTGCTGCAGGTAGAAGAATTTTCCTTGCAATTGTAATGCTGATGTTGAAAGCACAGAGAGAGCTCATATAACTAAGGTTAGTTCAGTTGCTCAGTATCTCCTGGGAATTTTCATGCCATCACGCTTGTAAATTAATTTCCTTTGGCTATTCTGTGCTCCACTTGTGTTAATTTTCTATGAACATTTCTACAATATGGTTTTATCAATTAAAATATTCATAGAATGACTGTTTCTAGACCAAGACATATTTGCAAGGTTGACTCTGTTTCTTGCTCATGTACTTATTCTGAGATCTTGAAGTGCTCTTGCATAGTGTGTAAGAAATCCTTGTTTTTAAAAATGCCCACTGAAAACAGTGGCAGATTAGTGAGAAATGTTGCTCCAGTGTTAGGAGAGTCTCAGAAATCCAAATGTGTCTGCTGAACACCAGGAAAGGCTGATGGTAAAGCTCTTTGTGCAACAGCTCCAGCACCTTCAGTGGCTATACCATGAATCAGGTTTTGTATCTGAAGGAATAAAAGTAAATTCCTCGAGGTGAGTTTCCTGTGAGTGTCCAAACCTGGAAGTTTGACACTGCAAAGGCTCAAAAACGGGGGGCTCATTGTGCACAGTGCAGAAGGAGCAAGAGAAGAGCAGTGGTAGGACAAAATCCTGTGGATTTTCCCCACAGGCAGCACTCACAAATCCACTGGTGTTATTCTGTCACAGCCACAGGACTGCTGTGAGCACATCTGGGCCTCGTGGCACAGACTGGAGGGTGAATAGGAGCAAGACATGGGAATTCAGCCACCAGCTTCAGTGGAAAACAGATTGAGGTGGTGTCTCTTTATGCATTTATCTGCAGTGATTAATTTTTCAGGGAGTCAGGGCAGCCAGCTGCCACTGAGCTATCTGTTCTGGGCTCCAAGTGTTCGATAACTTCCCAGCTGGAGAAGCCTTTGTCCCCACCTCATCTCTTTTTTGAGATATTGAGAGATTTTGAGATTCGTTCCCATTATCACTTGATAAATATCTCATGACCTGATGCTCTGTTTTACCCAGACCTGCACCTCAGAGACCTCCCTGCAACTTCTGCTGTCCCAAACCCAAGAAGGTAATGCATCAATAAAAAAAAAAAATGACTTGATGTGACATGAAGTGAGACCTGCAATACCCTTGGTATTGTGTGTTAGACACATTGCAAACCATCACAGACTACAGGGTTTAATGGCTTGCTACAGTTCTACTGAAAAAACTTTACTTTTTTCATCTGAATAGAAATTTGTCATGTAATTTGGAATAATAAGTCAGCCTGATAGAAGACAGCTTCTTGATGTGATCTGTATAATTATACAATGCCTGTTACATTATTTGCTCATTGTTTCTGCAGCTGTAAGTGTATCAAAACACTTGTTTGGGCACTACCTGCCCTTGGTGAAAACTCCTGGGGTTTTGATAGTGGTCAGCACATCCTGTTAAGGCAGTGGAATAGCTCAGGGGCGAGAAAATACCAAGCAAAAATTTAGGCAGGCAGTTTGAATGCCCCGAGTAGGAGCCTGATCTCTGACAGGCTGAAGCACCATCAAGAAATGCCAGTTTCTTTCCCCCATGAGGGGAAGCTCAGGAGTCATTTGGGTGCCTGAGCAAAGTGCTTAAACTGTGCATCCTCTGCAAAGGGACAAAATTATCCATAAAACCACACAGACTGTCTTTCCTCCAGGAGCAGGCATTTGCACATTGATAAACCTCAAATGACTTAATTTTGGCACTGAAACCATCTCTTGATTTCCTATATGTGCAGTGAAAGGCACGATACCACAGTTAAATTTCCATGACTTACCACAGAAAAGGGATCGCTGAGAGATTTGGATCTTTTAAGTCTCAGGGCAGGAAACCTGCTGCTTTTCAGTCGTAATTGTTTTGGTCTGAGTTAGCACCTCTTGAAGTCTGTCATCAAATGCAGTGGGAAGAATCTCAGCCTACCCACTGCCTAGAAGTTCCACCTATTCCTTCTTGGAATAAAAATGTTTCCCTCCACTCTGTTATTTAACTCTCCAGTTCATTTACAATAATATCCACCCCTAATATTTATTGCATGTGTTGAAAATTTTTACTTGATCTTCATTTACAGATAATGTCCTTAAGCCCATGTGATAATATTTTGATTTTCCAGCTGATGTACATTTCTCAGTAATGCAGCACTTGAATGTATAGCCATGGCTCTGAACTTTGAAGAGGTATCATAGGAGTGGAATGAACCTGCAAGCTGCTTTAAAAGCTTCTCTTATCTTTAAACACTTCATGCAGAAAATCAAGTGCAAAGCATTCCATTGATTAAAGATTATTTAGCATATTTGAATAGCTTTCCAATGAAACCACATATCTAAACTTCAGTCACATTTCTGTAAGCCTGTGCTGGTGTTTCTGTCATGATTTTTGGTAATATTAAAAGAAGGGAAATTATTTTGATTTTTCTCAAGAGAAATAGCAGGTTTTAATGTGGTGAAAGGACAAGCATTTGCTGAGATTTCTGTTGCTGTGACTCATTTACTTACCCCACTCTTTCAGTAATTAGCTTGGATGATTTCTTTTTCTGCCACTTGGCATTCCCAAAGCGTATGAGGGAAATCCTGGTGGTTTCCATTTGCAGCAGCTGAGATGAGAAAGGTGCTGGGTTACCCCTGAACACAGACTTTGGCCTCATCCCCCACTGTGCCATCAGCAGGGTGGGTGCCTGTCCCCTCACCCCCCAGCTAATTAAAGTCTCAGCTCCCAGCAGATGGATTTGGAGGTGGAGTGCTCCTGCCAGGGATGTGGCATCTCAGGAGGGTCACCTCTGGAGAGGGAACATTTAAAAACATATGGGAGGAAAAGGCCGCTTGGGAGGGTTTTGACACCTTGAGTTTCTAAATTGGCAGTTGGATATGAGGAGAGATTACTGCAGGGAGGTTTTCCCCTTCTTCTGAAAAATCCTTTGCCACATTTTGCAGTACAAAGCAATTTTTAAGTGCAGGGAGGGTGAAGGGAGGGAAGCATTAAAGATAAGGATTATATTAAGGGAAGTGGCCAAGTTTGGAGCCACAGCAGTATGACAAGATTGAGGTAGAAGAGCAGAAGCTGATTTTTGATGTGGGATAATTTGACTTAAGACCGTGACTATCACTCCCAGTTTTACATATTGTAATGAATGCAGGCATGCAGCAAGAACAGTTTGGGAGCATCTGATACATGAAAGCATGAATATGATATTGGGTGCTTTTAATTGCTGGATTTTTGGTGTCTCAGGCTCTTTTTAAATAATTTCCATTGTTATTCTTTCTAAGAAGATGTAAGGGAGTTCCTTCGCTCTACAGAGCGCGTTGGACGTGGAAATTTAGAAAGCAGTTGAATTGTTCCTGTACTCTCTGCTAGTAAACGAGTTATTTTGTACAGGAGCAGCTTTTGTAAAGCTTCTCCCTAATTAAGCTGCTTCAAGCACCCTTCTGAGCTCAGTGTATATTGGCCTAGGTTCAAGATCTGCTCAGTGCAGAGGAGGGGCACCAGGGAACCCATTACAGGTCTCAGCCACACAAACCCATCTGCTCCTGCCCTGACTTCAGCTACAGCGTCTGGGGGGGCAGCTCCAAGTTGCCTTGCTCTTCTGTGGCCTCACAGACTTCCAGCTGGCTGGGAACTGAGAAAATGGAGATTTCTACCTATTACACACATTGTTCTCAGCCAGGACCGTGTTCCATGCAGTTGTGCTCTGTTAGTGGTTGGGATGAGTGGGAAGAAGCTGTGGCCCTTTAATTATAATCCTGCTTCACCACTACATCTGCCTCCTCTCAGCAATATCTGCCAGTCCCCAGCAGCCTAATTTATGTGAGTGGGTACTGCTCTCCCCAGACTTCATTACAATTAAGTAGTTACAAATTGTATGAAAATTTAGTCACAATACTGCAAAAGTTTCCTTAGGATATTCTGAAGGAATCTTTTCATATGAAGCAGAGAGGAAAAAAGTGATAGCTTCACTTAATTCAAATGGAGATCCTTGATGTGCTGATATTCTTGGAAGATTCTGTCAGAAGCTTAAGTTCAGCTGTAAATATTTCTGTCAAAAAAATATTTGAGCTGCAGTGTTGGGGAGACAAATACTAATCTTGGGACTTCAGGAAGATGCATGTATTGAACAAATGCTTATAAAAATTAGCCACAGGGCAGTTCTAAATAAATTGATATCTGCAAATACCATATTGGATTAAAAAAAAAAAAAAAAGAGAAAGAAAAAGAAGATAGTTTGTTGTCCTTACTTAAGTGAAATAAAGTGCATAATGGGATGCCCCTTTGCAGCTCATTTGCTGACATTTGAGACACTTAAACTCACCTGTGAAGGATTCTGGCCAAAAGAAGGGTTGCACTTGAGCAGCTCTAGAAGCAGGGCTAGTGATTTGAAATTTTAAAATTACGAGAAGAAAATCTTCTTGCTGCAAGAGTCAAGGACAAACCTGGAGTTAAAAGGAATTGAATCAGAAATCTTTTGTAAATTATATTCCCAGGCTACTTAAGAAGAAAGTTTCACAGATATAAGGAAAAAATAAGTCCTTGAGCTTGATGTCCACCATTTCTGAGATGGCTGGTGAGTACTTTTATTGTGACTGTGTTTATGTTTTTATGACTTGTGAGGAGCTTCAAATCTTTGATCTACCTTAACAAAATGTAATCATAGCAGAACACTGAGGAAGGTGCAGGAAGGAGGCCACTGGGGAGCTTTGTCATCTGTGGTGGCTCTGCTCGAGAGGGTCCCTGCACAAAGAGCAGCTTTGGGAGCAGGGAAACTTCCAAACAAGCATCTCTATCTGATCTCCAGAAATCTGCTTTTGAGTAGGGCTCCCAGTGTCTTGATAGAATTCCCCAACATAATCAAGAAGAAACATCCAGGTTTCAGATGGAGTTTATTCTGTCTCTAAATACTGACAGATTAGACAGATTATCCTTGCCAGAGACATCTCACACCTGAGCATGGGAAAAAAACACATCAAAATGGTCTTTTTCTTTTTTCTTTCTTTTTTTTTTTTTTATAATCTTAAATAAAAAACTGAAGGGTACTTACCATAAAATAAATCACTAGGAAAAGAAGCTTTCAGTGCCACAGTATCCAGTTCTCTACCATCAATATTCATAGGATGATATTCAGCTCTAAAATACAAATTTTAATGAAAAAGATGATTTTTATAAAAGCATCCTTTTCATATTTAGGTTGTCTTTTGTTTTTGTTTTTTTTTTCAAGTTGCAGGGTTATTGCTTTGCAAAAGCCATTAAAAAGCTCCTGTAACTGCACTCTCTGTTGGAGAAGGATGTCATGTCTAAAAATGTTGTCACCTTCAAAATACTGTGAAAGTCAGGGCCAAGTTATTTTAATCAGGCAGTGCTGGAAGTTGTGGGTAGAATCATAATGGGAAAAGCAACATTTACCTTTATATGGCCGATGCAGTAATCCTGGCTCCTCTGGGGAGTCGCTCAGAATTATGTGGATGGTGAGATTAGTGTATTACTAAAGCATTTGACAGCAACAACAGCTACTGTGTTGGCTCTCCAATGCATTAATATTACTTAACATTTCTTACTTGTAAAGCCCTTTTTTTTCCAGGTTTCTTGTGCCCATGCCTTCCTCACAGCAGCCAGCTCTAGCTGGCTTGATGGAGGAATAGGAAAGTTTTCTCAGGAAAGTGATTTATTGAGGTGAGGTTGGGGGCTCCTTTGGGAAAAAAAGGAGGCTGCCAGGTTCATGGTTTGGAAAATGCCACTGAAAAACAGTGTGATTTTTATAAAAGAAGAGACCTTCTTGTTTGGGAGAGATGTGACACTGTGCAGAAAGAACCTGATTGTGATTCTCAGATGAAAGGTTAATAAGAGAGTCATTTTGTAGCCAACATAAAACTCAGCTTGCATTGATGGCTTATCCATTTGGAAAGCTCTTTTTTTTTTTTTCCTGCAGGAGAAATCACAATAGGTGAGAGCTGGAATAAAGGAGATTTGTTACCCATTCTCCTCCGACTGACCCCAGGCCTCACAATTTACACCTTGTGCTGCTCTCTCTCATTTGCTCCGTTTGCTGCCCCCACCAGCTCTGATGCCTGTTGTTGAACTGCTTCCCATTGGGACTTTCCACAGGCTTTGCTTGAGAGTTGCATCTCACTCATGGAGGTTCTGTTCCAGATTCCCTTCACTTATTTATTTATGCATAAAAGCTTCTTTCCAGCAGAAGCACAGACTTGAGCAGGAGGTTCTGTGACCTGGGCAGCGTCTCCCCCAAGAGCAGGATTGCTGGCAGGGTCAGGCCAGCACAGCTCACACAGGCCTGGGTGTTGCAGGGGGGAGCTCTGCTCAGGCTGGGGTTTGTTTGCAGGGCTCCACTAACAGCATTCCCATCCTGAGCCTTGTTTGCCTGGCTGCTCCTAGAGGAGCCCCAAAGAGCATCCTGTGCTCGCCCAGCCTTGGTAATTATCCTGGCCACCTTGGCCCCTGCCTCCCAAGCCACGGCTGCCAATCTCCCTTCTGTTACCAGCCAGCTGAACAGCCCTCCATAGTCCTCTTAAGTGACTTTTTGGGAGAACTGAAGTTTGCCTATTCTGCCTGGCTGATTTGCTAACAAGACTCAGCTGCCTTCTCTGGGCCTTGACAGGCTGGAGAAAGATTTTTGCAGGGCTTGGCTGAGTTCACAGGCTTTGGAACAGCTGCCAGTAGTACCTGAGGGCTTCTGTCAGTGGCTTCATCTCTCCTGTGAGAGCCTTCCTGTGCATGTCCAAAATAAGCACTTTTCTCATTGAAAAAAAGATGAGCGAATTCTCCTTCGCCACCCGTTAAACAACCTCTTCCCCTTTCCTTCACTTCTCACAACCCTACCCAAGAAGCAGTGTGTGGTGAGGAAAATAATGAACCTGTATGTGGTATTTTACTGCTATTTTCTATACTGTGTCAGATATATTGAAAGGAATGGGATTTATAACACTGTTATGGTCCTGATAGTTGGCCCTATCTATGGCTAATCTTATTTTTCCTCTGAGCTCCCCTGTCCTTTGTTGCGCTCTGATTTGATTATTTTTTGTAATGTAGTGATATCAATCTTTAGGAGGCAATGTTCTGTCACAATTAGAATTATCAGATGGCACTATTTATAAAATGAGGCCAAAGTGACTAGGTAGTTATTTCCTTTTTTTTTTTTTTTTTGTAGTTATAGACTCATTAGAGGAGCCTCATCCACTTGTGGCAGGCAGGCCACAGCACACCTTATTAGTGTTGAGTAGGAGAAAATCCTGGCATGAGGCACCAAAGGTTAGTTACAGATGTATTTCGTGATAGATCTAAAGATCTCTATTTTAACACTTGCTCTAAAGTAAAGCTGCTGAACCATGGCTCTGTATGGCAGTACATTAAAATGCAATGGTAATTACCCTCATTATGAAAACATCTCCTCATATCTCTTGAAATACTTGCTTAAAAATGTGTTAAGGAGGAGCACACCAGTCATGCAGTCCACAGAATGTGGGGGGGTGAAGGGTAGGAGTGCAGAAGCACGTTTATGGACAGCAGAGGTGATGAAGAGATGTGCCTCCCTGACTGAATTCTAGTGCAAAATGCGGTCTCTCAGAAAAGGTCTAATTCAGCACTCGCCAGGCAGAAGTTTCCTTTGTCCTCCCTGGAATCAGCACTTGGAGAGTCCCAGTGGTCCCCGTTTGCCTTATCCAGGCCTGGTGTAGGACTGACCAATTAAAGGGCTTTTGTGCAGGTGTGTGCTTACCTGGTGCTCCCTCACGCGCTCCCTTTTGGGAGTTTTGAGGTGACAAAGTGAAAGGTGGTTTAACTGGAAACAGGACTCGTTAAAAGTCAGGTTTGTGTTTCCAACTTGGCCATGCACACAGGGGAAAAACAGTTCTTGTGCCTAGCGTGTAACCCACAGGATTTGGTTTGAAGAGCTGTAGTAGCCTGGAGACAAAAGAGGGAAGCCTTAATTAGAAATAAAACAAGCGGATTTTCAGCCACCCTGTGCTGGGTGGGATACAGAAGAAGCCTTGCAGTAAGAAATCTCCTTGATCTATTGAGTTTCCACATCTGCCACCTCATAGAAGAGCTGCTCTATTGAGAAAGAGAACAAAAATAGGATATATCTCCCCATCCTGAGCAGTGGTAGTGTGTTCTGCAGTGTGCTTCTTAGCAGGGGACAGCAGTTTGACAAGGATCAACATCTGATCCTTACAATGCTGTGGAAAACTTTGCTGACATTTCTGTGCCTTGCAGTTTGCTGCTCATTCGGAGCCTCCAGGAGCTGTATGAGCTGAAAACCAGTCAGCTGGGTAATCGTGGTAATTAAAAGAGATGTAAACTTTCAAAGTAGCTGACACTTAGTCATTACACCAAGCTGTCGTGCTTGACTGAGCTAACGTTAATTCCGATACCCCATTATATCTTGCTGATATCAGTTTAAAAGATAGCTGCTGTGTTCCTCCAGCAACTTGCAGCTACAGTCATAAAAGTATTGATTGCAGTGGGCTTTGACAGATGTGAGGTGTATTTAAGAGAAATTGTGCCATAGATATTCTTCTACCTCAGCTGCTCAATGCTGTATGGATTCCAGATACATCCTTCTGGATTTCACTGGTAAAGTCCTGTGGAATCTGCCTGAGAGGTGCAAGATGGGAGAAACACCTTCTCCTAGGCTGTATTTTTAGTTTTCTTAGCATAGATCTCTTTGATTTTTGTACCTGAACTACAAAGGGGCTGGAGAATGAGAGAAAAAGCAGGTTTTAGCCAACTTAGCCATTTTCTTTGAGCCTTCCCCACATGCTAAGGTACAGACCTCAGCTGAAGTGAAGTCTTCTAATTGACTTAGCAGGCTTTGAGGGAGGGGCCAAGCACTGAAGTTTTCCATTCCCTGGGAATTATCTACATATTTAAGAGTTATTTCATCTTGTCTTCTTGCTGGCATCCCACTGATTTCCCAGTAGTGAATTATTATCTTTAATGCCTTGTTAGATTTCTATAGATGCAGAAATCCCAGCCAGTGGAAGCTGCTGGGAGCCATGCAGGAGTTATGGAGAAGTTCTCAGTTACAGGATATAAACTCCATGGAAGTGGCAAGTGGGGTGCCCACAACAGCCTTGGTTCTTACAAGTGCTTGGAAAACATGAAGTTTCCATGTTCAACCCCTAAAGGATTTTTACTTTCTTTTCATGAGTATTCCACTCTTCCTTATCTTGTAAATGAAAATAAGCTTTATTAGGCAATAAATTCCATTTCTTCTCTATGCAGTTTTGAACCATTCCATGTGCCCACACCGAAGCATGAAGAAAATACTGTCAATTGTCCTGGGATAAGAAAACTTAAGAAATTTTTTCATGTCCTTCTAAAAAAAATCACTAAAAATCCAGCAACTTGAAAAACTCAATAAGCCTAATTACAGACCTCTCTCTCCTTAAACTCATGTGCTAGCTTACAGCATGGCAGGAAAAAGAAAGCAGGATCAATCCCCCAAACTTGCATGAGAAGTGGGAATAGCAAAATGAAATAGTAAAAGATTATTCATAGTTTATTTCTCTAGTTTTGGCCAAAGGAACTGTGACCCTGTGGGCTTTCATGGAGACAGGCATGCTGACATTATGAAAAAAAAACATTTTTCAGCTCTACCTTAAGATTCCAAAGCTGTCATCAGATCAATGTATGCCTTAGAGTGGAGCTTGCAAAAATCATTCCTCAGCTAATATTCTCAAGGACAAGATGTAGTTTGATTTGGCTCTTCCAGGAGATATTCCTGATTGCCTTGGAAAGGACTATTTTAAAATGGGGGTGAGGGAGGGTGGTGCCGAGTTTTATTTTTAAAGCACTTCAAATCACATTAGTCAGCCGTGAGGATGGAGACTCTCCTTCTTTCCTTAGAAAATTCATCTTGGATCTTCTATTTTATGCCTAATTGGGAATTGCTTTAATTAGTTTATGAAAATCAGCCTATCTTCCAAAATGGTCCAGAAGTGGGTTTTGTTTGGGTTAGTGCTTCTGTTTGTTGGTTTCTACAGTGCAGTACAGAGGAATTTTGGAGCTTTTTTTGTAAACATTTGCATTTGATTCATATGTAATAGACCCTTAATGCTGTGTAAATGGATAAGCCAACAAATCTTATCAAAAAATGCATGGAAACATGCTGGAGACAACCACTCCGTTACTCAGTGTTCCTGTACTGAGGCATTATGAATACCAGCAATTCACTTTTCTTTTTTTTTTCCCCCAAAGCTGAAAGAAAATGAAAATGGTAAATAAATGTTCATGCTAATTTATTTAAAGAGGTGCACAGGCTTTTTCTGTGCATCCCACAAGTTATTGAATGAGATCTGTGCTCCCACAAGGCTCCCACACAGTGCTTACCCCCCAGTGGGCAAATATTACATGGCCACTTCTAAATGCAGGAGCCTGAGAGGCCCAGTGCCTATTTATTCAGTCAGCATTGCCATTATAACTATAGAAGGAAGGGATTCTCACATTTTGAAAATCCCAAGTCTTCTCTCCCACCCCTACCACGGCAGCAGTAGCTCCCATGAATCACATATGAATAATTACTGATGGAGGAGTAGCTGCTTTTAAACCCCTCAGGAAAATGATTACAGGTATGGTTTTTCTCAGGAGACCCCCACAGACATCACTAAAGTAACAGACAGACATTGCAGAGCAGAGTCTTCTTTCTTTTAGCCTGGTTGGAGATGTGGTCAGAGGGCAAATTCAGGTGTGTTCATAGTTAATTTCATTCACGAAATAAAATATGAAAAGGCTCTCAGCTGCCCTGTGCTTGGCTCAGAAAGGGAAGAGATTTTGTGAATTTAGTTTAAAGTGTTTTACAGAATAAGCTTGTAGGTGAAACTAAACCAGGGACAGGTTTTGAACACACCATAAATGGCTGCTGGTAGTGGGACAGCTGTTCTCAGGGCAGGTGTACCCATTTTTATTTCCAGATTTATTACCCTGAACACTTCTGCTGGTCTCTTCATTTCATTTTCTCTTCTAGCTGCTAATTTTAGGGATTTTTTGGTGTTTGGTTTTGGTTTGGTTTTTGGGATTTTTTCCCCCATTAATGGGAGGAAGCCACTTTTCTCCAATTGTTCCTTCTCAAAAGATGAAATGGAAAATGTCTCGTAACTGGGGTGTCTGGAAGCTACATCCAGTGTGCACAGCTGAACACTAGCACAGGGAATCAGAATGAGCAGGTCCTGTGTAGCAGTCCTGTTAATCAGTTGAGATATTGGTGGGCTGTTTTATAGGGACTGGGAAAGACAAATTTTCAGAGTTATCCATGTGAAATGCAAAAATAAAGGAAACAGTGGGAGAAAATTCCTTTCTCCTCACATGTGTCAGTATAAAGCCTATACTGGCACAAATCAACATTGATTTTTCCATCTCTACTCTGAAGTGGATTTTGTCTGCCTTTTGATAAGATGTGGAAATTCCTAGTTGCTCAGGGGTGTAAATTAGCATAGAAAGTGTGTCTGTGAGAAAACGAAGCACATGTTTTTAATGGTCCTGTTTCTTATAGGTACTTGGAATTGTATTTATTTCGCTTAGTAAAACTTTGAAATGTGTTCTATTCTGGCAAAGTTGTGTATCAAGTGCATCCATGGAAATGAGCTGGTTTCACCTCCAATCCTGATTTTGTCAAATTATGTCAGGATGTAATTTCCTGAGTCCCTGGAGTTGTGTTTTTGTCCCTCTGTCACCAGGCATGAGCTCACAGTAGTGTCCATCCTACTGCTGTACTGGTTAAAAAAGAAGTTAACCTGGCATCCAGCTCAATGATGTCAGAGATACTGAGAAGAAGAAAATTTGCCACTTGGCAAGGCATGTTTTTAGAGTCATTTTTCCAAGTGCATCCTCCACTTATTGGTTTAAAGGATATTTGTCCTTCAGATCCTAGTGCTTCATCATTTACAGAAAGGAGAAAAACAGGCTTCTAAAACACGGTAGTTTGAACAACAGTACAGCCAACTCTAAAAAACACAGCCTTAAAGACCCAGGAATCTTTCATGTAGTGTGCCAGGCAGTGATCCTGGGCTGATGGCTGCAATTGTTTATCACTCTTTAGCGTGATCGATGCAGGCGTTAACCACAGCGCTCCCTTTCAATGCCATTGATTGGAACTGCTCCCACTGACAGTCCCTCGTGTACACCACAGCTCTAGATACATCTTAACATGACTCCTGAATGGCTGGGGAGATTTAGACTCAAAGGATGCTATTCTTCACTGATTTACAGCCCTTGCAGTGCTCCTGAGGCTACGTGGAATGTAAATCAACGGAGAAGCTGGCCTAGGTGATGAACTATTCCATTACAGAGGAACATTTCCATTTTGGTGTATTTACAGTATATGCACTGGTGTATATACACTTATATCCTCAGCTGTTACCTCTAAAGCGAAGTAGGGGTGCAGCATTGGGAATAAAAAATAAAAAAGCCAATTTGTTGTTTGAACACACTCACTTAGAGTCATTACTTGCCTTTTTCCTAGTGACTGAGTCAGCACAAAAGCACAAACCTTAGAAAAGCAGTTCTGGCAAATTCCCTGCAGTTTGACACGAGTTCGCTGTGTGTACCTTGGGTGGATATGATGCATTTGCTCACTTGTAAGCTGTTGCCTCGGGTATCTGTGCCTTAACTTGGCAGGTCCTTGCCAGGGGTGAGCTGTGAACCCTCCTGCTCAGATTCCTGCCATCCTCCAGCAGGAGGGTCCTGAGACAGACCAAGGACCACTTTGCTCTGAGCAGTTTCAACCTGCACGTGGGCAAAATGCTCTCAGCAGGACTATCCAGTGGTAGGAGCTTGCAAACAGCTGGTTCATGGCAGTGCTCAGCCCAGGACACAGGCACCAGGGCAGGAGTTTGATGGCTGAGGATTACCAAAGCTGCTTTATCTGCTCTGATCTGGGAGCAGATTCAAGCTTTGTTCCCCCCGGGATCACAAAGCAGTGTTACGTTCTAGAAGCCTAAAACTTTATTCTGGGATTTTTATTTTTATTTCCTTTGACAATGAGTAAAAATATGATAGTAATTTCCATATCAAAAAGAAGCTGCCATTACACTCTCACTCGAGCCCTCCCCATTAATCAAGCTGAAGGAATGGATGTTAATGGCTCAGTTGTTTATTGACAACCATTGGGTTTCTCCTCAGCCAATTCACGATGCTTGTCTGGAGTAGTGTTGGAGTCTACCAAATAATCTATTAACACTTCAGGATATTGACAGGCCTCCTTGAAACACTTTTAAATTGTGTTTGTCAAAGTCAGCTTAGAAAAAACTGACTATCAGAGTGGAGAAAACAAGTGCTCCTCTTAGCCCTACCCAATATATTTGGGGTTGGTGCACCAGACAGATCAAAACAATCAGAATAATGTTGTGATGTCACCAGCTGCAAAACACATTTGTGCATGCATGGCCCTGCCAGGGCCTTGGTTTGTACAGCCTGCCTTGGTAGAATGCCATTCTTTCCCATGTGCCAACAGAGTTTTCAACTGGCCTGCAGGTTGTCACCCAAAATGTCACAGTACGTCCCCTCCCTGAGCGGAGACGCAGATGTCAGAACTTGTGGCAGGGGGAGGATGGCTGAGATTTTGTTACTGTTGTTGCCACCAATCTTAGAACAAATACTGAGATGTACATTTGCCTACCCCATGGGTGCTGATGTAACCATGATTCCTGATTGTTGTGTGCCTTTTCAAAACTTAAGTTTCTTGCCAAAGTTACAGCCATGGTACGCAGTGGCCTAGAGCATGAAAAAGCAGCAATCCTACATCAAATGAGATTTGTTTCTATTTTTCTTTTCTTTGTTTTCTCACCTCCTCAATCACTAATCACAGGCACAGAGATGAAATCTGCCCATGGCTGTATCTCTAGACTCCCACTGACTTGGAGTGATTATAGAGTGGGACCAGAAACCAGAGGTTTTTTGCCTTGGTTTCATTTTTTGTTCTGAAAAAAACTAGACAAGGGACTAGTCAAAGCTCAGAATTGGAAATACGAGTCCCCAAAGAAATTATTTCTGTGCACCTACACCTTGAAAATAGGTTGTTTTCCTACTTCTTTGTGTTGATGTCTCAGACGCTAATTGCCTAATTAACAAGCTGACATGATCTCCACTGCTGAATAACTGAGCAAATTAGGATAGTGCTACATGTGTGTTACTTGAAGGACATGCTTCAGCTGGGATTTCCTTGAGCATCACGTATCCGTGGAAACCTAATGAAACTGCTTTGTATTAAGTGCTTGTGATGATGTTTCTGACCTTTTGTGCTTCCTCTCCATTCTTGGAAAAAGCACCTGCATTTTGGGCCAACTTGCTATGCATGTAAATCACCATAAGTGGTGAAATGACTTTTTCTTGATTCGGCAGAGAGCACTAAGTATTGTGCTTTTGTTCCCTACTACTGAATACGAGCTGGCTAACTATACATACTGTGAGAGCTATTGTATCACGCTGTTAAAACCTAAGGAGCTTTTTATTGGACTTTCATGCTAAATAACTTCAAAGGTACCACCTGGTGTTTTTATATAAATTATAAATGTTTTAAAAATACTTCAGGAAAACTACTTTAATAGCACAGTTTCCCACTGCAGCGTCTCACGCTATGTAAACTCTTAGCTATGGCTATTTAGCCCTTCCCCCACCAATGACAGTCTGCTACATGGGATTTAATTACAGATATTTGTTCAGCGTGAATGAAAGGTTTCTTTAGGTATTTGGTCTCGGAGCATTCATTCTCATTTTGTAGGTTTGGTGGGAAACACTCACAAATACGATTTTTGCTGCAGTCTCCCAGATAGCAATTGTGAAACGTGGCATAAAGACCATCATAAAATAAAACAATAGCTTCAGAGAGGAACACAGAGTTTTCCATAAGTTTGATCCTGCTCAGCTTTACTGGGAGCCATAGAACTCTCATCTGTGGTGTTGAGAACTGCAGGAATATCAGGAGTGAAGCCCTGCAGCAGATCTGGAAGGTCAGTTCTGGGTGATGTGTGCAGGGCAGCTCAAGGATGATGCTCTCCTGTGTGAGAGGCTACGCGGGGCCAATGCTCAGTGTTGTCCCCCTTAAACAGGGCTGAAGTGCTGCTATGGGGCAAACGTTTCTTGCCTTTTAAGCTTGATTATTTTAGCTAGGCAACCATTCTTCCTCTGCTTTTCTGCTCTCCTCATTAATGTTGACTTCAGGATGTTCCCTTGTACCCTTTCTAATGAACATGTGAGCTTTGATACAAAAGTGTTCACGTGTGCTGGGGTTGGGTCTATAGACTTAACTGCAGTTAGTAATGGAGCATCAGCTTGGAAATGGGATGCTGTGATCCATCATTTCCAGCATGGTCCATAGCCTCTGGATGAACTCGGCTGCTGGTGGAGCTAGATTATTTCTGTACTGCTGTGTTTGGTGGTGAGGTCACTGGTGAATGATGATAAAAGTGGAAAACAGAAAAAGGCTTCCTCCCAAATATTTGCATAACACCGGCCAAGTTGGTCGTGTGAATTTCAGCAATAAAGGAGACCTGCAAGGTAGCTGGGTGTTTGATTCTAAGCAGTGGTTTTTCCTAGAATAGGCAGTTATTTGCTGTACATAACTCTTGTGACCATCAGCTGTGTGTGGGCTTACAGTACACTGCAGATCAAAGTATTATTTCTGCTGGCCTTGAAACTGCTGCCTGGAGTGAGATAATATCTGCAAATGAAGCATTGTAACTGTTGACACGGGAAAACTGTTTTGCAATCTAGTACAGCAGAAATAAATTAAAAAAGCAATTGGAGAACTTGCAAATGTAACAATCCTGCAAATATTATTTCTCTTTGCTTTCCTATTTATTCATACATTTGTAAATGCCAAAATGTCTTTTTTCTGCCCTTTCTCAAGGGCAGATCCCTAGTGCCATAGTAATTGAAAATTAAGAATTTACAGTATCGTAATTAAATTTTACCCTTTGAACTCGTGTAGACTCTAGCTGCATATTAACAGCTTCCCACGCAGATCATGAGTGGCAAGAAGTATTTTGAACACCAACTGCTGAAAGATAACATAACAAGCTCTGACAGCTCCCTAATTACCAAACTACCCACTAGTTAAAAACTCTTTCATACTATAGCAATTCTCTTCCTTGCACATAAGTCAAAAGGTATAACTAATTTGTCCTTTAATTGATATCTATATTGCTGTTTAAATAAAGGGTACATTCTCCCCCAATATGCTTAAATATTAATTTGTCACCTATGAACTGAATTTGGGAAATAATTGGAATGACTAAGACTTTTTTCATTGATTTTTATCAATTTTACCACGAAACATTTGCATCTTATTTGATCATTCATCACGTTTAGTGATTGGCAAATCATGTGTAGTGATCCTGAGCAAAGCTGAAGTTCAAATGCTTCTGTACACATGAAAGTTTCCCACCAGTCCAAGTCCCAGTGCTTGTGGCTGGGTACAAAACAATAATTAAGCCTTAAAGAAAGGTTGCAGAGTGGGCAGGCCTGGCACCTGGACAGCAGCAGAGGGAAGCAAGTCGTGCCTGCGGCACACCACCCCCTTCCTCATCTGTAAACTCATCAGGGGTGTGCTGGTTATACTCATTAGCAACTTCTTCCCCACGCCAAGGAGGGGGCGATGGCTCTGCTGGCTCAGCTAGCCCAGACCCCACCAAAACTGGCCCTTGCCCAGCGCCCTGTGCCGTCTCTCTGCTTCCCCTGTTGCTGGCTATAATTTAGGGGAGAGAGGGGAAAAAAGAAAAAAAAAAAAAAAAAGAGGTTCTGGTGCTTTGCCAGTTTGGAAGGAAGAGTGGGAAGGTGATATGGAAGCTGCTGTAACTACATTTTCAGCACAGACACAAAGAGCGAAATCTGGGTGGGTCTGGAGGTGGAAGAGGGTAAAACGGGGATGTTCCGCTCCCGGGAGCGCAGTTTTTCCCAGAGGGACGAGGTCACGCGGCAGGTGCTCCCGGTTCTGCCGCGCAGCCCCTCCGGAGCGGGCGGCTCCGGGATCGAGCGCGGTGCCCGGGGCGCTGCCGGCGGAGCGCGCATCGCCCCGCGGCTCTCGATGGCAGCGCGGCCGAGCAGCTCCTGCCCTCCTGTTCCTCGGCACTTCTGAGCCTNCCCCGCCTGTTGCTCGGCACTTCTGAGCCTGCCGCGATTGAGCTCGTCCCGTAAGCCGCAGCCAGAGGAGGTGGGGGACGGCTAATGAGGCTGGTTCTGGGACATTCCTCATGCTGTGTAAATACCCCTCGGAGAATGTGCTGTAGGCAAAGATAGTAAACGCTGGTTTCATTTCTGCTTTTCTCTTTTGTTCAGTACCTGGCATGAATTTAATAGGAATGCTGCCTTCGGTGCATGTAAATACAATGGGATATTTTGGTGTTGATGACTAAGATTCCCTACATTACTTAGGTAGCTAAAGATGCAGGCAAGTGCTTCTGAGAGCATCATTCTGTGCCTCTCTCCATCAAGGCTCCAGCAGGAGCAGAGGCTCTAATGAACCCACATGTACTGGCTGTAGCTTAGGTTGCCACTCCATCCTTCTCCTCTGCCTTTCATGATGCACAAAACAGACTCATTTTCTTACACGAACCTTCTCCCTTCAAAAGTCTTTTGCATGCATTCCTGTGATGATCACCCCTGAATTCAAACTGCTTGCACTCAGTCGGTGAATGGCACAGCAGATCTACGTTCTTACGGCACACAAGCAAATCCGAGGTCTCTGAAGCACAAAAGAAGGCTCAAAATGTTTTTCAAAAAAATTTTTTCATGCTTCGGATTTTTTATAATGGCAGGGCAGAGCATTATTGATCTAGATAAGAACAGTCTCTCCATAGCAGAAAAATAACCAGTTACCCAGAACAAGAATATGGTGACCTGAGTACAAGTTACTCAAGAGAATCATTAGTTAAAACTTTAAATTTTTTAGCAGTCTTTTTTTTTTCTTTGTAAGGAATTTCTGGGTCATGCTTTTAATTCTGGCCAAAGCAGAGTCAGCTCATTGAAGAAAAAGGTAATTGATAGGAATGCCTGATGAGACAAAAANCATTGTAGCTCTATCTGTCATTAAAATATTTTTAACAAGCTGCCTTGCTAGTAAGGAATACCTTTGTGTGCTTGCTTTTCCACTGGAAAGAGAAAGAAAATATCAGTGCAATGCAGCAGGAGGAGAATCACTGGCAGTCTGAGAGATTTTGGTAAACACTCACTTGTGCCAGGTCCCCCAGATCCATTTATGAGTGAGTCAAATGTTGAAGTATAAAACTCATGTAGATGACACTGTGGAGAGGAAAAAGGGGGTGGTCACTCAAGTGACAGACCAGTATGTGCATATTCTGGGATAAATATTATCCAAAGTGGAACTGAATATAGATCCACTCATTACTGTTCTGTACATGTTGTGTACGATGTATGTAGGGACCAGTCCACTGGTCTGATTACAGAAAATCCAGTGAAAGTCATCTCCATGCTTCCCAAAAGAAGGAATATTTCTTATATAGTTCATAGCAGAAAGTTTATATTCATGTGGTTTTCCCACTGTTTCTGTGTTTGCTCGACCCATTCAAAGTCTCTTTCCTGCTGTGTGCCCCTGTGGATGGTGTGGAACTCCTTATGTGGAACATGTAGCCTCAATGCCTTCGTGGGGTGACAAGTTGGTCATGGCCCGCCAAAGTGACTCCCATCAGATCAAAACTGGTAGAAGCAGGTGGAGGGAAGGAAGTGAGCAGATATCACGGGTTTAATGAAAAACCAATTCTCTCTGCTTCTCTGGGTACAGTCACCTGGCTTTTAGTATCGACTGCTGAAATGTTCTGTAATTGTGTAAAAGGGACCTCTACACAGAAATCTATTTTTTGTTTCTCCTCTCCTTTGTATTAAGTGAGCTTTTCTGTAATGTTACTTTTTATAGCCTATAATCATGGTAATTATGTTTTGTTGAATCTTTCACAGTAGTCTAACATTTAGTAACATTTATCTCACTGTGCTGGGACTGGAAATCTTCCCTGCCATCAGATGCTAATTCCATTATATTGTTGTGGCAATATGGGAGCTAAGCCTAAGCACAGTTGTTACTTGTTACTGTTGCTACCTTTGGCCAATTACTTTGGTTATTGCCAGTAGCTGCATTTAGAAGGTCAGTATTAAGCAAACCATGAAGAAGATAAGAGCAATAGAAACATTTAAATATCCATGTAAAACACAGAGTTGTTGCAATGGTCAGCATCTAGCAATCAACAGGCCTTGCTTGCAGTAAGCATTGTGCTTACTGAAATGATTGTTTTTTGTTGAAGATCCTCGTGTGTGCTTTTGCAACAGAATGTACATGTGTCCAAAGCTAACTCAGCCAGAGACATTCTCCTAAATGCTAATATTAATATAGTCTTGACAGCTTATTTCTGTAAATGCTGGACTAGATAGCATCCTTGTGTCATCAGATCAATAAGAGGAGGTATCTCAAAGGACAGAAGTTTGGAGATTTAAACCACAGAAACTGTGGTTTCTGTGACATATTCTGGGAAAGGGAAGTGCACATCCCTTTTTCTCCCTGTCATCTGCTCACCTGCTGTCCCACTTGATGACTGGTGTTGCACTCTGTGCTGTGCACAATCACCATTAAACTAACTGAGGCACTTTAAGACAACAGCAGAACTTACACCAACTGTTTATTTCTTGTTATGTTTCTCCAGCCTAGCCTGCTGTCATCATTCCAAGGCAATATTCTCAGCTGGCAAAAGCCAGCTGGGCAAGTTTGTGTCAGTCAGGATGCACCCTGTAATCAAGGTACTTTTATGAAATGTCTGTCAGGTTGTCAGGTGCTTGAGGTGGCTGTTGGGAAGCCACAGATCCTGGACTGTCAGTGGGGGAGGTGTAATCCTCCCCAGACCTGCTGCCCATAGCCCAGTAAGTTACAACTTGGATCTTGGTGGGTTTATGTTCATCTCAGGCTGCACTAAGCTGGAATAAGACTGATCAAATGGCTGATATTTAGCTACAAGCATTGCTGCTACTTCTCTGTGTCTTCCTGGTACAGCCTTTGCTCAGATGCTCATTAGCTGGGAAATGCAGTCTCTGCCCCGAGGTGAAGCCTGTGATACACCCTGTGCACTTAACAGGGAGAGATTGCTGCAGCAGGAGAGCAAAGCCAGCAGTAATGCTCCTGCCTTAGGTGGGATGACACTACAGTGCTTCAGAGCATTATCATCCCGAGCTTTTGTGGGGTTTGTGTGGTCGAGCTGGAGGCCCTTTGAATCCGATTTTCTGTATTTCCGCGTGGCCTCAGCAAGTCCTGGAGGGGTGGCTCGGGGACAGCCCCCCTTAGCCTTGCAGGGTAGGGCCAGCTGGGACTCAGGGCAGCACAAAAACCCACAAGGGGCTGACCTGACTTCTTGTGTCATTGTAAATTAAAGTACTGTAAAGGTAGCTGGGTGGCTGTGGGTGGCATACGGTGTGTCACGAGCATTTTCGGGTGAGAATCAGAGAGAAGGGAGTGTCTCATCACCTTTTGCAGCTCCTTCCAGGCATCAGTTGGCATCTCTTCACCAAGAGGTTGTTTCTTCTCCAGGTTTTCATGAGCTTGTCATCCTCTCTGTCTGGAGACACCACCACTTCTCCCCACAGGTTTTAATTTTGACTCAATGAGAAGGAAAGTGAACTTCGTGTTTCCTGTAGCTACTGTGGGGAGCACAAGAATGCTGGCAGCAAGGTGATCTTTGGAGTAGAGCTCTAAGGAAACACAGCAGAGGAATCCCTGAGATGCAGTATAACCATAACAGATGACTTTATTTTTTTGTTAGGACATTGTTCAGCTGCCCCTGTTGCCTCTAGGAGAAAGTTGTCTATCCCAGAGCACCATCAGGCTTTCAAGGGCCTGATGGTGCTCTGGGATATACAACTTTCTTCTAGAATAGCTTCCTTGGCATGAAATGTCCCAGTGCTCTGTTCACCAATAGAATCCCCAGCCTACAGTTTTTTTTAAAAAAAGCAATAATGAGTGCAGCATCTGCTTGCAGAGCTTTGTGCTGCAGCAAACTTTTAATATAAGAGAAGTCATTATTGATTTCTGTGTTATTTGAGTTTCTTTGCCTTCCTACCACTCTGCTCCAGTGCTCCTGGCAAGAAGTTGGCTGTCAGGTCCTGGAGTAGGAACCAGCAAGACAAATCCCATATAGGGTTTGAGCATCAGTGTAAGGCTTGGGCAAAATTCAGGTTCCTGTGCCTAGAACTGCAGCTCTGAAAGCTCATCCAGCTACCTGCTCTGGGAATGCCTAAATGCTTTGATCTAACAGCATGCCTCAAGTGACTGGATAAAATGTGCCAATACTTCTGGAAGCAGGGTCCCAAATTCAGGGCTTCTACCTTTCCAGAGGCAGTTATCAGATTTATTGTTCTCTCCACTACCCAGCAGCACTGCTCTGCCTATGATTTAGTGGCCAGGGTGCTCAGCAGAGGTGGGTGATGAGAACATCTGGGTCTCTGCTTTGCTGGTGGGAGGTTTTAGCTACAAAACCTCTGTGCAATGAAAAGGAAAGATCCAGCACCATCAGTTTTAGCTCTTTTAGCATTAAAAGCTAAATGGCTGATTGGAGTCCACGCCCTGATACAAAGGCTCTGGATGTGTGTGTTCAGGGGAGGGCCCTGGGTGGGACCTTCCCGCAGGAAAATGTTGGGAGTAAGGAGTTTGCAAGTGAGGGTCAAGTCTTACATCTGACCCACATCTGCTGATGGGTAACTGGACCAAAGTAGTGACTTCAGGTACTCTGGGCTCCAGCCATGAGATGTTTCATAGTCATTTGGAGGCACTGTGTAAGTGTAGGAGTTGTAGTACCAAACTGCTTTACTAGATCTGCTCAAAAATTTACAATATTTTCTTGCATTTTACCTGTCCAAGAAATTTTTTCTCCTTTCATGTTCTCTAGTGGTACTTTTAAAAATATTTTTAAAACGAAAAATATTAGCCACCTATGTATCATTGAAGGACAAATGCAAGTTGTAACATCAGCTGTAATTATTCACTTGTGTTCCTTGAAATGCCATTTTTAGCCAGTTTTGCACATTTTGCAAATGTCTTCCGCGCTAAATCATCCATGGAACGTACAAATCATCTCAATTGTTAAATTCATTAACCTAACAAACTGTGGACTAAAAGCCACATTTAAAGCATGCATCCTAAATAGTATTTTCATTATGTGGAATCAGCTTAGTCCCTAATCAAATTTGATTTGGAGCTTGGAGCAAAAGGTAATGGAGTATGACCCCTGATGTAAAACAAGGATAGGTGAAGTGAGTGTCTAGCACCACGATACCTCCATTTTGTGCTGTGCCAACTAATTCCATCCTTTCCGAGCTTTTTCATAATTTTGTAAACAGATTTGTACTTGTTTAGCTCCTTACCTCAGCTTCACACACACACACACACACACACACACACACAACATCTGCTAAGAAATTTGCTAAGATATTTGTCCCAGCAGCTTGATGTTTTTGCACATCCGTGTCACTGATGTAGTTTTAATAGCATGGACCAATAATAATTATCAAGTCCATAATTTTCGTGCCAACAGACTGAGCATTGATGGGACACTGGTTTGAGACACAGCAGAGACAGACCAGGAGAACATTTCTGCTTCAGAAAGCTTACTGTACAAATAGAAAAGGTAGGACAGGGTAAAACATGCAAACAGAAGGGGGAAAAATGCTAAAAAGAGACAAATGTTACAGTCAATTATTTCTCTCCCAGAAAACTGTAGAGAGATCAGGAGAGAGACTTGAAATAGAAAGGAGAGGAAGGACTGAAAAAGACCATAGCATATTATGCACTGGGATAGTGGATTATTCTTAGGGATTTCCAAGCACATCTGAATGATGTTCCTTAATGAAGATTTAGGAAACCACGTTCTCCCCAGTTGCAGTCTTAAGTCTTCTAGTTAACCCACTGCAACGTCTTATTTATTTCATGCAGGAATATTCAGTATGTTTTTGAAAAATCAAATTTCTCCTACAACTTTAGTAAAGCATCTACATACAGAAGACAAACAGAAGTTAATATTGAGGTTTTCTATTGGGTTTTAAATTCTGCCTTTATGAAAAATTGGACTTTCTTAGAGCATCCTTTGAAACTGTCCCATTTCATGCACTGCCATAGGAAATTCTTTTGTTTGCCATTGGCTAATTAAAGCTGTAGCTGTTTATAGGATAAATGAATACCATATCCCAAAGTTGCTTTAGCTCTTTAGTTATGTATCAATAAGGAGGAATGGACTGCATCTACAAATACAAAAGAAAAAAATTCTTAATAAGTAATAATAAAAGAGAAAATCCCTCTGATGCTCTTTGGAAAGCAGGAGAGAAATATTTGTAAAACTGTGGTCAAGGACATGACGTGAGGTTACCACAAAGCAATTTAGCAGATAAGAGTGTGTGACAGTGCTGAGGTCATTGCCAGCCTGCTCATGAGCTGCTACCAGGCTGATTTGTGACCAGGTTTTAGACACCTGAGATTTGTGGCTGCCTGTTTGCAGCAGTCAGTGCTCTGTCGAGGTCCTTGGATATTTTCCTGCAGCAGGGCAAAATAGGGTCCCTTGTTCTGCCTACTCGACTGGCAGTGTAACACCTTCACTCTGTGATTCTAAAACCATCTCAGTGGGAGGGTGGGTAGGGTTTTATTTGTCACAGTCACCTCAAAGTTGCCATCAGTAATCTGGTGCAGGCAGCAGTCTTTGGTAATAAATGGGTAAAAATTAGTTAGTAAAAATTACAATGAATTTTCATAACTTGCACATAAAACTGAGGTTACTTTTCCTTTGTTTCACTACAGAATTAAAAGAGTTGTCCATTTGCTTTTCCTCTGTGCAGGTGGTTTCTTTTCTTCAATCTTCTCAAAAATTTTAGAAGATATAAAAAGCTCCTCAGACCAGACTCTTCAGAGAGACCTAGAAAATTAATGGGATAGCTGGTTCTCTTATGATTCTCCTTTTTAAGCTACGAAAGTTATAGATTTTTAACTTTTTGGCCCTTTTAAGTAAATTTGTAAGGAGTAAGGAGTTTTGATTCTCACTTCAATAAGGTCTGTCTTTCTTCTGCTGGAAGAAAATGTGATTATGTAATTTGAACTATATCAAAATCTTTCTGCTTGCTAAAATAAAAGACCCTGTTTCTGCCAGTTTAGCACCTGCCCACAAGTAGTCTTTTTGAGGACTTCTGGAATTTTATTTGGAGTTTAGGTCCAATAAATTGCTTTGAGCTGAGAACCAGAACATGAGAATGGAAAAATGGCTGGGATAGAAAATAATATAAAAGCTGAGCAAACATAACTTAATAGCTACTCTGCTCCTAGTACAACTCCTGATCAAAATCCTGTTTGCACCTGGAATATCTGGTTCAGTTATCATATCTACTAGGAGAAAGCTGTGTGGGTTTTTTATCCCAAACCCCTGTGTCTTTTTCCATTCATACATGGTTGTTCCCTCCCAACTCCTCACGTAGTCCAGGAGAAGCTGCTGTTTCAACACACAAAAATTAGTGGGAATTAGTTAGCTGTGCTGCAAAGGAGGATGCACAGCTCCAAATCCCAGCATCAGGGCCTGCAGGAGGGCAGAGCAGGAGCAATAATACGATTTCATAATAAACAGTTGGGCTTCAGCACTAGCACGAGGCATAAAAACTGTCCCTGAAGGCAGACGGGGTGATTTGTCATAAATAAGGGAAACTACATACTTAAGGCATAATTTGCCTATTCTGTGAGCCCCTTCATGGGAAATATTTTGCAAAATAGGAGTGTAGTAAGGACAGTCTTCTTTTTCCACGCTCTCCATTTTTGAGGTGTTAAGAGGTTTTTTCCTGCTTGCATTAACTAACTGAACTGATGCTACCTTTCAGTCTTGACCGCTACTTTACTGGACAACTAGTAAGTTACCTGAAAAAGAGGAGCTAGCTGGGAGAAAAGAATCTGGGTCAAATCTTATAAATAGCTTCTGATGAAAAATATAGAAACAAGAAAGAATTCAAAACCAGTTCATGGGAAATGCCAAAGTGTTTCTTTTCAGCATTTTAATGATCCAACTTCTGAACTTTTTGCTTCAAATCAGCATTTTTAGTTTAGAAAAAGAAAAAAAAGCTCTACATACTAAAAAATGAAACAATGCTTTGTTCAGGAGTTAAACCAAAAATATAATAAAATCCTTTTTTTTTTTTTNGCATTTGGATTGTGCCTATGCTAAATGCAGTGGCTTTCTTGTTGTTGAAATAGCATACATATTTTGACCTAAACCAATTTGCTTCTCAAGCCCAGAATTGGCTGGGAAACTGCAAAAGCTGCTTTTCCTCTCTCCTCCCTGTTCCAGAATTCTTGAAGTCCAACATTTCCTTGGCAGACTTTTTGAGTGTGGACAGGCTTTCCTGGAAGCAAATCTATTTACCTGTGATTAGAAACAGCATTTATTCTGCCAAATTATCTTTCCCACGTGTTCTTTCTGAGACAAACTTTTGCTGCAAAAATACTTCGCAGAACACTTGCCTCGGGCATTCACTCAATGAGCAATTATTCCAGGTGTCCTTTTTTAAAGCTGTGGTTATCATGGCAAATGTAGGAGTTATTCCTGTAATATTCTGTGAGCAGGGCTTTAGGACTACAGACTCAGGAGTTGATTTATCTGCACTTGCAAACCACCAAAGGCTGGCACTGGTTACAGAGGATTGATGCAGAGCCCCTGCAATCACATCCACGTCTTTTCCAGCTAGGCTGGCTCCTGGTTGGAAAATTGACCTCTAAAAGCTGCACTGATGCTCTCAGGGGTGTCCAAACCTATAAAAATACAGTGCCACACCATGGTAATCTTACCTCTCGCTCTAGTAGCTCTTTCAATAAAGTCGAAAAGTGCTTCAGGACTGTGAAGAGCAAGGAGTTGGATGAGGAGAGAAGGCAGAATGGAATGGTTTTGCTCAGGACACAGCTGTTCAAGTGGCTGTCACATCTATTGCTTTGTTTGCTCTGGGTGACTTGCACACTCTCAAAATGGAGGGAAAAACCAGTGGGTATCTACAGACACCTCTTAAGGTACTCTTATGATGGCTGAGAGCAAGAGGCAGAAAGGAAGGCTGGGTAACCAAAAATCAGGCAGCTGCTGCTGGCCTAATTACAACATTTTCCTTTTAAATTTCCCACCTGACCTGGGACTGAGTGCACTGGGGGATGAGATGAGGGGAAGCTGGAGTCACCTGGGGTCCAGCCTCCAGCTCACAGCCAGCCCCACCAGGCTCAGCTCACACCCAGAGGGTCTGACAGGAACATGAAATAGCCCCAAAACTCTAAGGGATGTCAATGATTCTGTCTCTGCTGCTCTTCTCTGGTATAACTGGACTCTAAAATGCAGCTGTAAACGTACAGACTGCAGCTGTGGTGAGTCTTACCTTGGCATTCACGTGTCCTCACAGCAGAGAAATCTTTTCAATTTGGTCTTTGTGCCATCTTGCCATCTTTCTGTTTGGAAAGAGACAGCTCCATAGCTGAAATCAAATTTCTGACTGCTCTTTGCTGCTCTGATGAGACTGTGAGAATAGGGACAAAAAGGGAGGAGAGAAAAATCTAGACTTTTGTGGTATTATGGGGGAAGGAAATAGATAACTATCGTGAGAGGACAGAAGAAGATTTGTGTGAATTTACTGTAAGTTAGAGTAAAACTTTTAGTAGATGTATGGATGTTATTATCAAGATCAAGAATATTATATGGAAATACATTTAAGTTTTGTGCCCAAATTCCAGTTTAACTTCTGCTAAGTCAATAGAAGAGATTGCAGTGTGCTGAATGGAAGTGAGATGTAGGTCTATAAAAGTGCTTTTCTTTTCACTGGGGACACTGCTTTGCTATTTGTACTCTTTGTTTCTTAGGAACATCTCTCAGAGGTCCTCCCTCTTTCATTTCTCTCGTCAGAGACGTGTGATTAATGATCTCTTTTTAAGCTTTATTATTCAGTTCAGCTCACTAATCCAGTACACATGTGCATAGTTCTGAAAACATGAATTGTCACCACATTCATCCAGCCTGGTGTACATAGACTTGGAACTATCCCGGAATCTGACAAATAAAATCATTTTAATGAACCACAGCAAACAGTTCATGTTGAAACAGCTGTAAGCACAGTATGCAAATCATGTTTACTGGTAACTTATGCTCCAGAGAAATAATCTTTCTATGACTGCTTTATTATTTACTGGAGTTCCAAAATTTAATTTTAGTCAACATTGACAGATGCCATCCATGTTAATAGTTGGGCTGCTATATATATGGAAAATGCTAAGCGTGTGCAGAGATCTCATGTTTGTGAGTTGATAATGTGGTTGACAAATGGGTTTAACAATATCCACTCCTTTCTGAGCAGTCGGCTAAAATTCACCTGAGGTCTGTGGGAACAGAGTGAAGAAGAAGGTCAGAGGAATATGAATGAAGATGAAATAAAGGAATGACTCCAGAGAGCAGTGGGTATAATAAAAGCATGACAGAGGATGATTAATTATATTTTAGAGTCAGATAATTCCCAGAGAATATGCATGCATGATAAAACTTTCTAACCTTTAGAGTTGTAATTAAATGAGATATAGACTAATCTGACCAAGTAGAGACTATTCTGTTCCTAAAACAGCATTAATGCATATATTAAAAATGTGTTATTTTAAATAAGCAGTCCTACCTGCCATGAATAAAGTCAGAGGCTATAAATGCAGAAGACAGAAATGAGAGTAAAAGAGCTAAATTAGAAGAAAACTAAAGGAGGTTTTGAGATATGAATGCAGTGTGTAATATGGTATAAGATGCAAGGAGCAGAATTAGTAACGAGCAATTATGGCTGGAAGACAGGAATGAAATCCTCCAAAAATTTTCTCTGTTTTATCCCATGTCCCTGTTTTGAAGATGCTCATTTAAGCCTTTGCACACTTATGAGTTTCATGCCTCTATCAGAAGCAGCATGAACTCAGCTTTTGAGTGGTTGGTGGGTTGATATAGGACAAAAACTCTAAAAAGACTTGAGCGTGTAAACTAGTCCACGTGTATCCAACAAAAGTGAGCACAGATAAGAAAAGAGCATGGTTTCTCTTCAGTTGTTTATTGCAGTTCAAAAAGAATCTGAAAATCTTGCTGGATCTTGACATTGGCAGAGATGCTGCTTTAAGTGAAGTCTTGGAACAGGTGGGCAGGAGCTGTTCTGGATTGCTTGGGGTAGACCCTCAGATTGCAATTATTTTCCATTTAACTCTATTCCTTAGCAGCAATTACTGAGGTGCTGGAATCTGAGGACAAACCCACAGTGCTTTAATTTTTAATTAGCCCAGAAGGTAGAGCTTAAGGAAAATGAGGCGTGTCCCCCCTGTTCAGTGAACTTCACTCTGGTAAGAGTCAATATGTTCATTTATACTTAGTTCTACAAGAGCTATTGCAGCCCTCCTTTTCCTACCTCACTTTTCAGAGTGAACTCTTGAGTGCCATCACACAGCACATATGAGACAACCAGACCCAGCCAGCAGGAGTTTGGGAAAGGCAGGTCCTGCTTAACTGACCTGATCTCCTGATTGGTGACACCATAAAAGAAAAAAAATACAAACAAAATAACCCAGAAGAGGTGAATTTGAGAAGGAATATATCCTTTTTAATAGATCTGGATGTATTACAGAAGCCTGGGCATAGAGCAAGCCTTTATATTCATGGTCTGCTTAACAAACCTATCGTTTGGCATTAAAATTGAAATCTTTGAAATGGTTAAGTGCATGTTTAATCATAAGGGATTGTGGACCCACTCATGTATACCATTTTAACAGTTTTTCAGCTTTCTGAGGTACATTTTCCCTTAAGTTTTAAGGTAATAATGCAGTGAATTGTGCTGATTTCACTCTGATCTCACATTTTTAACTTTGCAGGCTTGATCAGCAAATTTTAAATCAAAGCATTTCCTGTGGCTTCTTAGATTAAAGCAAGGAAAATACAGCTCAGCTGTTTATATACAAACATGCAACAGTTATAATGAAAGAATTACCCACAATGCCAGTGTAACTATAGTAACCAGCATTCACAAAGTGAATTTAAGGGTGGTTAAAGCCAAATACATATTTGTTTCACATAGATAATACTATTCTTGTAATGGAACATAACAGCACGAAAAAGGACCTACAGATGCAAACACGTGCTGGGTGTGGAGTCTCCTACAGAATAAACTCTGCCTTTGCTAATGGCTCGAGTACTCCCAGGCTGCTCCAAGCTGTCAGAAGACAGAGGCATTCCAAGTGCTATTTTAGCACAAAGTCAGCTGAGAACCCAGTTCCCTAAACCTTCATCCACAGCAGTGTCCACTGGCAGAGATCCCCCTCTGCAGCATCCCACTGCCTTCAGCGGGATGGCCAGGGACAGACACTCTCTAGCCTGCAGCAGCTCCTGCACCCTCTTGCTGCTGTAAACACCCAAAATGAGGCATTTGATTGTGGCAGAGCTGACTCTAAGTGATGGAAAAAGAGAATAGTGATAAACAAACAGAAGGCAGATAGAGAAAATAAAAATAACGAGTGGATGTACACTGTAATCAAAGGCCCTTTCTAGTTTTGATACACTTTATGATGATGCTCTGTTAAGCAGAGGTTGGTTGGCTTTTTTTTTTTTTTTTCCTACTCTATGGCTGATTGCAAGCAAAAATAACTACTGATCAATAGAAACCTCCACTGGGAATGGAACATTGCCTGGAAATTATCTTAGCAAAACTATCTGGCTTATTGCCATGCAGGTTTATGCAACCACTCCTTCACAGTTGTTTTAATTCTTCTTGTATGCAGAAAAGTCACTGCTAGCCTGTACCCACCTTTGCAGCCTGGAAGTTTCAGGGGGTGTGAGGATACAAAAGATAACTGGTTCCTCTACTTTGATTGCTCTTAAACACTGTGATTTTGGTTTTGTCCAGATACCCCACACTGATTGCAGAGCATTCAGAGGGCAGTAACAGGGCGTGGTGAGCAGAGGACAGGGAGAATTGGGAATCCAGGCATTTTCTGAAGTGGGAGCATGATCCCAACAGGAAAATCTCTTCTTAAAGACAAAGGCACAACCATCCTGCAAATCTTGCAGATCTGATACAGAAGGAAAAAAAAAGTCACTCCCAGCCCAAAACCTGTTAAGTGGGGAAAGCTTGAGAGGCAGAGCCTGGGAATGGATGTTCTCTGTGCCCCCTCCTTCATTAGTCCCAGCAGCTCCTCTTCACAGCATGGCTCCTCACTGATCCTTCAGAGCAAGATAGGATAAAATCCTCAGATATTCTCTAGGCAGTTGTTTGCTTTATACAAAGAAAGCCAAATAAGTATGACCAGGTTTGTCTGAGATGAGTGGTTTCAAGCCTGAAAATGCAATATAATACAATACAATACTGGCCAAGGATTCTCAGGATTCAGAATAATTCTGAGTTGTGTTTTTGCCAAACTTAAAGCAAGGCTGTGTTTTTCACAGGACCCAGCTGTTATATTATTATTTAAATAATGATAGCTGTCATTGTTGATTGATGTGGAAGGAAAGCTAAGGGTTGACAGGTGGAAGGGCCCAGTTCATTAGTTCATTTCCATCAGATCTGAAGGAAAAATGAGACAGTAAAATTGAAAACGACATATAAATAAAGAATTGAAAGCAACAAAGTGGGAACAGTCCAGGCAGGATGGAATACTTATAATGACATCTTCACAACATAGGACAGAAGTTTAAAATCTTGTTCCTAAATCAATAAGGAATTAAAAAGTTATGTACATTACTCCAGTCAAATAACACTTTGATCTTCAATTTCAAATAAGGCAAAAGCAGGTTGCCATGGCCACTGAGTGCTGCTGGGTGTCTTGGAATCTGGATAATTGTGGAATATTTGTAGACAATCAGCTGACGTGCATCTTCGACTTTCACTTGCGAACTTGGAAGCTTAACTAGTTGTTGATGTGAGTCCCCTGGTGTCTTTGTGAACAATTGGCTCAACACTGAGATACATTTTTCTCTATCCAGACAGAAAGAGAGCCTTTCAAATATCTACATCAGGCCCAAATGTCACTGTGTGTTAACACACAGTGAAACTCAGTGTTACAGAGCTTCCCGTTTAGATAAATCAGGGCTGCTGACATGGTTGACATGATTTTATGAAGCTTGACTGTTTGATCTTTGCTTCCAAAACTCAGTAGCTTTTCACAGAGAAGTGGGTCTTCCCACACAGCTGTGGAGTGCAGGGAGAGCTTTTTTGGGCTTGTCAGGGACCTGTTGTGGGGCTATTTTGTGCAGCTCTTCCCCACAGGGTCTCCCTTTCTCTGGTTGGGTGGGAGATCAGACCCAACAGGAATTGCTTGTGATTTTTATTTCTTTTGTATTTGTACTGACGATTTCAGTTAAACCTTTCACATGCAAAATGAGATGTGGAATTTCCTCTGTCCTCATATATTATGCATATATTCTTTACTCTGTTTGTCTGCTGAATGCAGCACTTCCCACTGCCATAGAACTAATTGATGTTTAATCCTGCATGAGCAAGCACTGCCCCCAGTGAGGCTAATTCAGACACCCATTTCAACAACATTGAAAAATTATAAAACATTATAAAATCCAAATTTTTATTAACTTGTAATCATCTATAAGTGATGTGTAGTTTGTACTTAGGCAAAACATCCAACTTCTCTTTTTTTTTTTCTCCTCTTTTTTTTTTTTTTTCCTGTGGCATGCATTTGAGACTATCTGGCCCTAAAACTAGATGGAAAATACTTGAAAGAAAAATAAATCCTTAATGATTTCCCTGCTTCTCATCCAATTCAGAAATATAAATAAATGTTAGGGAAACCAAAGAACTGTTACTTCTCTCTCCCTTTTCTTTTTAACTACATCTACAGTAGCACAGACGTGACAGTTAATAGCAGGAAAGTAGTCTGGAAAAGCAGATTTTGTATTGTTGGACTTGTTTAAACAGTTCTCTCTGTCATACAGCAGCTGCAAAAGAATTAAGATGGCACAGGATAACAGGGGAAAGTTCTGTAAGATACTGAGAGCTTTAAACTGAAAGTCATGCAAGTAAATCCCTGAGAAAGAAATGTATGTGAAAAGGAAACTCGGAAGGAATGTGGAAAATGCTGGAATATTCTGGGGACCTATTTGCCCTGCACTCCAGTAATATGTGTCCTGTTCTAGAAACTGTTACTCCTCAAACAGAACTTCTGAAGCTGTACATGTGTTTCTCACCAGCAGTGAAAGCCACAGAGTTGTTGGAAATTAGCTTTTATTAGCAAAATGACAGAACTCCAAACCAGAGATCTCTTAAAACTCCTGGCAGCACCTCATAGTACAGATCTGGATCAAATTTGGCAGTAACTCTCTTGATTCACGATTACCCAAATTTCAACTTAGGCTGTACCTTGTTCTGGAAAATAATTTAACCATATACTGAAACCTAGTAAGTAGTGAAATTATTATTACTTGTAGTTTGCTTTCTGTTAAAAAGAATTAATTAAAAATTGCTGTCTTAATAAAATAAAGTCAGAAACTTTATTTTCTTTCCCCTAACTGTACTAGGATGGGTCCAATTTATTTTTTCAGTGCTTGAGGTCTGTATATAAATCAAGTTTACCCATTGCTCTATTTGCATAATTCCAATCAACCAGTGGCTGAAAAGAAGTGCTGCGTGGAAGTCTTTGGCCTTCCTACCTGAGCTCATTATGCCTCTAAAGAGCACTCAGCTACTCCTCTAATCAGTTAGATTTTCTCTGTCAAACTATATTAGCCTCTGTTCAGGTTCCACTAGATTTAAGGTTCTCTTTCTTGGAGTCTTCTTAATTGTATAAGTGGAATTTCTTTCCTCTTTCAGCGCCTTTGGAGAACGCTCAGCACCTTCAGTTGCAGCATAGAACAGCCCAGTCCCCAAGTGATACCTATTTTATTGTTTCTGTGACGGCAATTCTCTGCTTTTTCTATTTACAACCTTTTCCCTTTCGTCATCGAGCCCATCCACACCTCTGATGTGAGGCAGACAGTTCTTTTGAAGAGTGATTTATACAAATAACGCTGAGGTTCCCATATTTTTTCGTGACCATGGATTTTTTCGTGTGACCGTGCAGACAGCACCTTGGAGAGCTCCATGGATATTGTGCC
>WAAG01071961.1:0-21254 GCA_013390105.1 Tichodroma muraria
GAGAAAAAAAATTTTTTTTAAACATTGTGGAAAAATACCTAATCTCGTTTCTTTGCACTTGTTGTGTAAATACAAGATAAGAGCAGTATTCCCAAGGTTACTGCAAACAGCCTGTCACTACAGAGTACAAACTAACATTTACTAAAATGTATGTTGACATAAAAAACAGCATTGCTGCAGTCAGCTGCAGTAAAAAAACCCACAGGTTTCTTTGCCTTTACAAGTCAAAAGTTTGGGATGTAACTTATCCAGACCTGCCCTCACAAAGGAAAATCCCTGCTCTGCTTACAGCATCCATGGCATATGCACAGTCGTTGTGGAGCCTTATCTTACTGCATTACCTTAGCTGTTGTTTTCTAAACATGGTAGGGAAAGGCAGGGGGAGGTCACCCAGGTTTCATCTGCAGGTTTCACCATGGAGACATCAGCAGGCAAATAAGTTAGTAACTGTGGATTAGCACAGCTGTAACTGATTGACCCTAAAACTGGAATTTACTAGAAAAGAGGTGGGATTATTTGACATCATAAACCATCAACAGAAAAGGATTGAATCCTTTTCAGGGCATATTTTCCTCAGTTTTCTTTCTCCTGGCTGTGTGCAGCCAGTAGGGAATTATTTCTTCTTTTCTATGTGGAGGACTGATGTATCAGAAGAGGCTGGATGAAGAGGGAACAGGAACTTTGCACACGCACCAAATAAATCTCCAGCCCCAGTTCCCTTCTGGCAGCATCTCCTGGACCTTCAACCTATTCAACCTCTTCTGTCTCCTGAAGTGGGAAACTTCTCTTATCTCCTTACACAGCAATTTTTTTTCTGCTGACCTCCCTGTTTTATTTCAGCTTTGATCTGTTAATCATCTGCAAGTAGCTTTAGTGTTAGCCTACCAGCTCTTAGCTCTGTCAGGTCTTACACACTTCTGAAGAGAAGAGGATGTGGAAGATCCTGATATATCCCCATTTTCTTTTCCAGTGCAGTTAAAACCCAGGGCCAGTTTTGCCGATAAAAGCCCTCTTCAGAGTATTTAATCTGGTGGCTTTACCCAGGTACATGTCTTTGCCTGAAGGCATTTAATGTCACAGATTGTAGAATGCCAAAGCTCTGATAAATCAACCAGAACTTCTCCACACAGGCCAAGACCGACTAGACCATTGCGAACAACAGATAAAATTAGCTATTCATAATGTCAGTATTTCCTTTTCTGGGACCAGAAATTTCAGTCCCAATCCATATGAGCCAGAGTTCAGGTTCTATCTCAGCACTGACTGTGACAGATAACCTATGCTCATTGGTCTGTTTTCACCTAATATCTCTAGGATGTTGATGATGGCTGTCGTTTCACCTGCTCTCTGCTGGATGCACATTGTCACTTGTAGTCTTCCATGTTTCTAGTTGGCTTTTGGGATGTGATTTGGGTGCATGGACATGGTATCCTGGGTTGACAGTAACTACATCCTCCTCTTCCTCCTCCATTGTAATGCTACATGAACAGTTGTTCCTGCTTCCCCACGGCCACAAGCCCCTTGCTAGACTCAGGATTGTAGTACACTTACTGTACACCTCTGCAGAGTCCAGAGAAAAAGACAGTAGGAAGCAGGTCACAGATGATGTGTTCTCTCTCTTCTGGGCTGTATCTAACCTCTGTGGGCTGCAGCTGGGGCAGATGTGAACAGTCTTTTCCCATGTGATTAACACTGAAGCCCCAAACATTCTTTGTTAGGGGAAAAAAAGAAGAATTCTAAGATTTTCCTAACTGGTAACACCAGAATAAACACTGTTGTTTGAGGATCTAACAACTGACATTTTTATGATGATCCTTTTAAAGCAGTAGAGAAAATAGAAGTTTGCAGAAAAATGTTTTTGTTTCTCTTCTTTGTTTAAGAAAAAAGCCATTATATGCAGCATGCTCAGCTGGGCTTGTAGACCTCCACATAGAAGAGTGCACCTCCGTGGCTTTCACCTTCAGTGCCTCATCTAATGCTAACCTTTCTCAAAAGGTTTCCATATGCATTCGTGAAACCTTGGAGCCCTCCTGTGGTCAAAATCATGAGCTATTCTTCCGGTTGCAACCTGAAATCAGATGCAGTCAATTCCATTTTAAACTTTATCCTCGGAGTATTCATTGAGTAAAGTTCAATCAGTTAAGGAAGAAAAAGTTTAGCTAGTTTCCTGAGCTTTTGCAGGGCTCAATCTCATTACATCTTACTCCCCTTGGCCATTATCTGATGCTGTCCACATCTCTTTTCCAAGGCTGGGATATTGCCTGTCAATCTGCCCATTACTTCATTTTTCTTCCCTCCATAGTCCTCCTCCGTTTGCTGTCCTTTGAGGGCTTCTCCCTGTCTGCTCTGATCTAGTCAGGCTCTCATCATCAGTCTGTCTCAGAACCCTCCAGCTGCACATTAAATAATGTCATCAACACAAATTCCAGTCTTCCTCTCCGAAGTACATGATTCTGAGGGCTTTGGTGAGCTCATTTTTAACGTTGTGCTGAAGTTGCAGAAAACATTTTACATTTCCTTCATTTTGTGGCTTTTGTAGAGTCCCTCAGGAAAATTCTGTTTCCACATGGGCAAGTGCTTGCTTTTCAACAGCATTTCATTGTGCATGAGAAGCACAAGTGTCAGCAACCTTGAGGAGGTTTATGAGGGAGTAGGAAAGGGTGAGGTAGAAATGAGGGAGAGCAAGAGGCGAAATAGCCCCTTTGACTGGAGTGGGGCTAACGCTGAGTGTTTCTTTCCTGCTGTATAACTAAAGAGGAGAGCAACCCCCAGCAGCTGTGCCATCTCACACTCTTTCACCACGGCTGCTTGTGGCCTGCAGCAAAGATCCCAGCACGGTCCATTGGAGATGCTGGATTTTGCAGAGTGACTGGCAGAGAAGGTCTGAGAGCCTCAGCTCTTCCCTCTCTGCCCTGGAATTTGTAAAGGCAGTTGGGTGTTCATGAGGGTAAATACTTCAAGGCTTGTAATTTGTAAGCCAATACAGCACATACTTCAGGGGCTTGATAAGGATTTGAAGTTTCTAGGTTGCACTACTGTTACAACACTTGAAGATACAGAGGCTCATGGAAAATCCCACCCAAAATTTCAGCATCAAGTATGCACTGTGTAATTCTCACAAGCGATGGGGCTTTTTGAGCTTTGCTTTTATCATAAGCATTACCTGACAGAAAAAGAAGTATCCTGAACTCCACAGTCTTAGAGGTTACATTTCTGAATTTCACTCAAAGGAGTGTACAGATACTTTCAGTAGTGGGTTTTTGAGATCACTGCATCCCAGCTGGATGCTGAAGGCAGCTGGTCTAGGAAACCTCTAGTAAGAACTACAAGTGGTTGGGTTTAAGCTGTTGGCCTCTCTAAGGCCTCTCTCTGGCTCTAAGTGAAAGCTAAATCCAGAACTGTAATGATAAAAAATGGCAAGTCTTAATGTGTTCATGGTCAAATTATATCTTCTTCTCCTTCTCCCTTTTGTGTCAACATCATTCTTATACTAACAAGCCCGCCTTCCTCACTGGTATTTAAATAATCCACTCACTCCTTTCCAAAATATATTTTTTAGTTGGTTGGGGTTTTGGGGGGATTTTTGGTTGGTTGGTTGGTTTTGGTTTTGGGTTGCTTTGGTTTTTTTGTTTAATCTTCAAGCACATCTCTTCTGAATAAGAAAAGAAACTGTTGCAACTGATTCCTGAAAAAGAGGCTCATTTAATATTTGTATTTATCTTACAGATTTAGATTTATGTGAGCACATGCCTACATTTATGCCCTGGGTACCTACCCTTGCTTCATTCTAGTTTCATAATATGGATGCCATAGAGAGGACTGTATTTTCCACTCTCTTAATTAAATGTACACTAGCAAATAAAGCTTGCAAAAAGAAAATAATTTTTCAGCAGCCACTCAGTCCATCCCCACATAATTTAGTGTTAGTTTTTGTGTAAGGATGTAGTCTTGTGGGACTTCCTAGAGTGGTTTAACAAGCCATCACCCTCAACCCAAGGTTATTTCTTGGTGTGGCAAAGGCAGATAATGTGATATTCCCAGGCTTTGGACTCTCAGCTGCACTGAACTGGCTGGAGAAGTTATTGTCTCCTCTCACAGCAATGATTATTGTTTCCTCAGTGCCTGCAGAATTGCTTCCCACTAACCTACTCCAGGAGGAGTAGGAAGAGTTTATTTCACTAAAGGGTTTAAAAGTTAGAGTTCTACTCATGCAGCTCATTTTACTAGGAAATGGGTTAGGAAGCAACACAGAATATGCCTAATTAGAAAACAAAAAAGAGTGGTAATTAGTGATAGAGTGACTGACATGATCCAGTGGGGACTAAAGATATTTTCATTCGAGACAGATGGAATTAGGTGAGATGATCCTTTGTAGCCCTTAGCTGCTCAAGTCACAAAGAAGCCTGATTATTTTAGATCACCTCTACCAATGCTTCAGACTAATCCAGTTACTCGTATTGGTACAGGCTTGCCCTGTAAGTGCTATGAGGCAGCTGAGTCTGGTAAACAATGCATTGCCACCCAAAAGTACATCTTTACCACTTAGGCACGAGTGTCTTCTTAGCTGAGCCCTGGCACCTCATCCTGGGGCTGCTCGAAAAAATGGTGACTGGGGGCTCAGCTGAGGGGTTGCCAGGTGTTAACAAAGTGAACCTCTACTGATGTTTATGAAAAGTAGAAATGAGGGTGTCTGGAGCGGATTTCTCTACAGATATGTGTTACCAGTTGCAGTGGGCCAGAACTAAGAAACTTTCTGCTTTGCTGTGCTTTCTTCTAAGAGCCTCTGTCCCAGCTTGTTGCAGGGGGATGATCTCTAAAGTTCCCTTCCAACCCAAACCATTCTATGATTCTATGACTCTATGTTTCTAATTCTCTCCGTGCTCTCTTGAGAGCTTCAATCCAAAGCATGAGGACTTTGCATGTGTTGAAATAATCATTTTAAGTCAGTGGACCAAATACCAAATTGCTTAATTAGCCATGACTTGATTTTTAATAGTGCTGACTTTTTCTCTGGACTCTAATAAGATTTCTTATTTGCTCGTAGGCCTGAAATAACATCCCGATGCTGCACAGGTCTATTCAGCAAAGAATTTCAGCAGCTCCCTAAGTCCAGGTATTTGTTTAATGCAACTGCTGGGAATGCTCTGTGTGTGAAAAATACACTCTTCTCAGGAGTGACACTTATTTCTGACCTGGTGATGTGATTGCATCATTTGTGTGATCTACCTCAGCAATCTTTGTCTCTATGGATTTATTTCAATTCATATAATCATTGGGTAAAAATTTGGGCCCAACAGGTGCAATAAATAGAAGTGATGGTCTGCCCAGTGTTCTCTTTTAGAGGGGACCTTCACAGATGAATCAATAGACCTGCTAGTCAGAAGAAAGCAGAAGATGCAAATGGTGAGTGTATATTTTGACATCTACACACTTTTGTAAGTCCTGTATTTGCCACTTTTGTGAAAGGAAACAACCAGCTTTGAGGAGATGTGGGCCTGATAGAAACGAAGTTTCTGCATCTTCCTCACACCAGACACTATTAATGAAAATCCTTGTTCAATGATCTTATCCTTGCCTTTGCAGAATGTTCCCTGTTCTCACTTAAGTGAGCCAAGAGCTAGTTTAACCACTTCACTGGCGATTTGTTCCCCTTTCCCAAAGGCCTTCTTGGAACGTTTTCCTGCATCAAACATTTTCTTTGCTTCTTCACACCTCGCTTCCAGCTGAGGAGCCTCTCACTGAATCCTCACAAGCCCATTTTAGGCAATGCCATTTTTTCTGTTCACTATTCTTGCTTTTTCAGTGGGTATATTTTCAAGGCTGAAAGAACAGAAGAAGCCATTTTTGCAGCACTTCAAGTGTCAGTGCATGCAGGATCTCTTCTTCAAAATGTTTTTAACATTTGAATTAAAAAGCTCCTGCTATTATCTGATTCATATGTGTTTTCTTTGATGCCCTGTATTTGCAATGTAAAACGCAGTATTTCCCTTTGAAAGGTGCTTAATCTCTTCCTGCCTTTCATCCTGGTCTTATCCTGAGTCATCTCTAGATCATGACTTTCCACTGTGAACTATTTTTTGTTCTTCCTATCTAGTTGGAACATTGTCAAGTCATTTACGAACAAATTTATTGAGGGGAAAAGATTAGTTTTTCACTGGATCCTACTTGTGGTTTAAACTTGGCATTGTCCTGGTTACTCAAGCTGTACAAATTAGTACATTTATAAGTGTAAAACAGGCCCAAGAAGTTCCTTTCAAACCAAAAGAAATTTCAGTGCTCCAGACCTTTCTAGGAAAGATGAGTATTAAATGTCACACAGTGTAATTTTTTGCAAGGATAGATGGTCTCTGACTGGGACAGCAAGACAGATTGAATCATATTAAATAACAGTTTGTTCTTTCTGGCCTGGCCAGTTATTCGGAATTCTGGAGTCTCAAAGGCTGGTTGAATCAAGAGGAAGAACCAGTAATGTTATTCATCTGATACTGCTTGTTTCCAGGAAAGTCTCCTGGAACTAGCCTGGCATTTGAGAAGATGGGTGCAGGGAGAGACAGACTGGCACACCCAGTGACTCTTGGATGCTCTGAACATGCCGAAGCCATCAGCCAGCACCCCTGTACGTCCCAGGCCACAGGATGCAGGATGAGCACGGCACATCTGCCATCTGCTGGGACCTGAGCTGCCCCCAGAGCCTCTGAAAGCCAGAACTGAGGGGCAGCAGGGAACAAGTCTGTAGTATGGAAGCTGCCTGGACAAATTTCTCAGCTGAAAATAGGAGGAAACATCACCTTAAGTAGCTCTAATTATAGTGAAATTAAAAAGTGTTTTTCTAGATAAAGGCGGACACTAGAAAAGGAAAAAGCCCTTCTCAACATCTCTACTCTTTCTTAATTTTTTTTTTATAGACACATAACCCTTCACAAAACTACTCCTTGGCAAAATACTGGGCTATTGTGCAATGGATCTGTTGTACCAACAGCATTGGCTTTAAACATATTCCAGTAATTGGAATGTGGGTTCAATCAGTCACATCAAATTTGTGTGTATGTGTAATCCAACAGGATACTTAAATACGTGTTTAGCTCACATCTCTATCTATGCATAAATCCTTTTGATTTTTGAGGGCACTTGATCATGTGTTTAAAGCTGCAAAGTATTTTTCAACATTGAGTTTTCCTTTGGGGGAGAAGTACATTGGGGTGTAGGAAAAAGTATTTACAAACTGCGAATCCTTTCATATCTTTTGGGTTGCCTGCTGTGTCCTACTGCAGCCTCAGAGTAGGCCCCAGACCTGACTGGAGTCTAAGATAATTCCTGTTACTCTGGTAATAGGAGGCTTTGTGTTAAAATCTGTTTGATCTCTTACACCATGGATTATAAGACTGAACTCTTCTACATAGTGATACCAGCTGTGACTATAAACTACGTGTTCCCTTTGGAAAGAAATCACTGTTTCCCATTTTCCAAGTCTGTCTAACCACGTCCTTGGCAAATCACTTAATCATTACTCCAGTTCCTAACGTGTGCTAAAAATAATGTAGATTGATTTTCCAGGAATGTTAATGTATACTTGAAAACAACCTTGATCTTAGTACGTAAGTATTGTGTCTGTCATCTGTGATGTATAAAGATACTTGCTCATTGCATTTCTGTATAACTTCTGATTGCTGGAATAGTAATTTTTTGCTCCATTAGCTTATTTCAAAATGCAGGAGTTTAGGGTGTTTCTTGGGGTTTTTTCGTTTTTTAAGTATACTAACCTGCAATAAATTCTTATATTCACTGATAATCCAAAATAGCATATAAAAGGAAATGAGAAAACAAAGATGGATCTCTAAGAGTGCCTGCAAAGTAGTAGTGATTAATGTTCAGTGAGCTTTCAGAAAGAACCAAAGCAAGCAATATTTGTCTCTTGATGGGATGTTTGGTATTACAAATCGTTGAACAATATAAAAATTGACTTTTATTTTGGTTAGATAAAGTACTTTGGTCGGAGGTCCCAGAAGTTGAGAAAAATATTTCTGCAAAGTAAGGAGGGAGGGGGGGGAAAGGCCAGAACAGATTTTGGCATTTTAATTTCTATCTTCGTATAGGCCATTGGCTGCCCAGTAGTGTTTTTGCTTGTGCTGGTTTAACTCACAGGTTTCAAAGCCTGTTAAAGAACCTCTTTATCTCTTCCATACCCACACACTTAACTGGCAAGTGCTTTACAAAATATGTTTTTACCCTGTATTTTAAGTGGTACCTTCATCTCAGCTGATTTCTTAATATAAATTAAAATTCACATGTTGAACCTTGGAAGATTTTTAAGCACTTCACACTTAAAACAGTTCTTAAATAATCTTTAAATGTTGAATTACAATCTCTCTTTTCAATGAGGTAAAAATTAAAATACATGTGTAAGAGGTATTAAAGTTGTAAAATGTTAAGTAGCATCTAGGCCAAATATATAAATACAAATCTGACATCTTTTCATATACCTGTTAATCTGTTTTACATATACAGCTCAGTCTATTTTTGACCTGTTGTGTTCAAATGTACCAGTAAATATATTGTGTTGGGAAAACAAGACAACCTCAGAATATGAAAAAATCAGGCAGCAGTGTGGTGTGAAAGAAGGGATTACAGGCAACCTTGCCCCTGAAAAGTCACAGTTGTACTAATCACCGAAGAAGAGGAATAGCCTTCCTTGCTTTTGGTAGGTTGCAGCTGTGACTAATAAAGATAGGTGCGATAAAAAGGGTGGGTTGGCTGGTCAAGGGAGTCTAGGAGCCTTCTGATAAAGAGGACGTGGATGAAGAGAGTCTTGAGAAGGTAGAGGAGCCCAGAGGATGAAGGAAAGACCCAAAGGGACGTAAAGAAGGATGAAACAAGGAAGAAAGTTACTGCTGGCAAAAAGATCTGCCAGGAGGTCAGTCTGGGTCTGATGGAGTTGGAGCCTGCTGTTGCAGCCTGCAGAGCTAGCTGAGCTGGGTGAAGGCTTGTATTCAGAGTCTGCAGCTGGACCCTACAGTAGGAGCTTGCTGTAATCAGAGTCAGGAGGGTTAACCTGCAAAGAAGAATAAACCAGGACCCTTTTCATGTTGTTAAATATCTGTGTCTTGGCTCATTTCTACCCTTGACAGGAGCCCAGCTGCAACACAACAGCTCATGGGGTTTTTTTCCTTAGTGTGGAGGCTCAAATCAAGTCCCTTTTGTTTCTCACCTTAAAAGATTAATTGAGGACATTAAAATTTTTATTTGATTTTAATCTTTCTAGTAGAGAAAGCCTTACAGCTAAAATTTTATTAAGCAATGCAAGGTATATTTTAAAGTAATGTTTTCACTAGTAATGTTCCTTGAAAGAATCCTTAGTGAGAAATAAACTGTATGCCTAGATAGAACGTCAACCTGGAAGCGTGTCTGAACAGTTGCCCAACTACTTTATTCCCACACATCTTTGTCTTTCTCTGGGAAGTGCTGTTGCTGCCACCTTGGTAGACTAAAAAGCTGAGAGCTCACAGAAGAGACCAGTCATAAGAAGGGAAGAAAATCCCATGGAGGTCCCTGCTGTGGACCCCACCAGAAACATCACTCCTTGAGCAACACAGTGGTTGTAAATAAAAGCTTGGTGAGCTTGTTCTCCAGTCTCTATTTCTGTGTAGAAATTTATAAAAATAGGGCAATATACACAGATCCTCTTGTCTGCAGGGCTTGCATGCCCCTCTGAGAAGTTTGCCTGACTGCCTTCCAAGGGTCCCCCTGGGAGCTGGGGTGGTATCAGTAGCTCCTGGACCAGTGGGGCACTAAGGCAGGGAGGAGCTGGATCAAGCCAAGCTTGGGTACATGCTTGCCAATTATCTCTACAGATGCTTTACCAAAATTTGGAAATCCTGTCTTGTACACAAAAGGAAAAAAGGACCTTGCATCCAGCCTGAATGAAATCCACAGTTCCAGGCCACTATTGGCCGAGGGCAGTGAAGAACTAGGGTGAGGGCTTCTGCCAGATACAGCTTCAACCACAGCCTCAGCTTTGCTTTGTGGGGTCACACAATCCTAAAATTATTTAGGTTGAGAAGACCTTTAAGACGGTTGTGTCCAACATAATGGTAATTTCCCCTCTGGGCTGTTCTTTAAGTGTAGCAGAAACAGGCAGCAAAACTGTTTTGCAGAAATGCTGCTATGGTTGCATGTCTTCCTTTTCTAACCAGCAACAATCTTATCCTTTGGTTGTTAATTTTTTTGTTGTTTGTTTTTTTGGTTTTTTTTTATTCTGAGGAGGATGTGCCATGAAAATATTATTTTAAGGCTTCTCACAGGTGGAATTCTTTTTTCTTTATCTATGAGTAATATTCAATGCAACAAACTTGCTTGGATAGGGTGGAATTGCAGCAATGGATGAAAAGGCCTTAATCTGGTTTTGGGCCTTGTGTTAAGGTGATGCTTGCTGTCAGAAGAGTGGGTGGTATGCAGTGCTCTTGGAAGAGCTGTGGTTTTATTCTGAAAATGAGTGCATCCAGATGCCAAAGGAGCTTGTGAACTCCATGGCCAGGCTTTACTGGAAGATAAATCATGACAAGAAAGCTTCAAGGAAATTTGAGATTGCATTAAAAAAAGTCTGTAAACAAATCTCACTCCTGTTCGTGGTGTCCTTATGGATAGGTCCTTTCCTTCAAGCCTAGGCTTAGTCCTGCCATGTTGTATCAGCTTCCTCAGGTGCATCCAGCCTTGTAGTAAGGAGTACTGAGAGGAGAGTGGAAGATCTGTGTGAAAAGCCAAATTAATGTTTCTCCTTGCCTAAATGTGGACAAAGTAGAAGAAACACTCTGAAACTCTGACTTGTTGCTTTTCATAAGAGAGCTCCAGCTTTGCACAGCTGCAGGTGCAGGAGAGCAGGGCCTGCCATGAGACTCACCAAAGTGATTGTTATCATTATGCTTTAATGCATTAGCCTGGTTGGACTTTGGTTTTCTTTCTGTCCCCTTTTGATCATCTGTCACAAAGAAGCAGCACAGGAAGTGTGGTCTGGAAGGACAGGCCCAACAGGAGGCAGGAAAGGGTTCACTATGGGAGCCTGTCCCTGTGAATTGGGGGTGGAGACAGCTGTAGACATCCAGAAGACCCATGTTCAGTTCACTCTTCCATTTGAGGAGGTCTGTTACTCCTCTGTGCCTCTCTCCAGACACATACAACAGCTCTCATGGTACGGGCAGACCAGTCTGGGATGTCTCCTGTATTCCTGATGATGCTGGTATCCTCTGCAGGAATCCTGTAGGAATCCTGTGCTGAGAGGAAGCAATAAGCATTCCACAGCTCAGTAGTGATGGCTACGTGTCTTGGGTTCCAGACGCAGTGAATGTTTCAGTAAAAAGAATTAACATGTTTTTAAAGAAAAGGTGAGACCCCAGTCCAGAAATTGCACCTTCTGCTCTGTTGAAGGGCTCCTGCTTTGACAAAGGAGGATGTTCCCTTTGCTCACCACGTACTCCTACAGTAATGCCTACAGTTTTCTCCCCTTCTCAGGATTTTCAGAGAAAATGTCACCTGCTGTCTGCCTTCCCTACAAATGACTCTGCCTGACCTGCAGCACAGCAGGGATGTTTGCCAGGATGAGGCAGACTGGCAGCATTTCTCTGTTGTTCATCCAAATCCTTTCAAAAGGATGTAACATATTCACATTCAACCAGCTGTGAGCCAAGCACATAGCATCTGTCACAGCAATTGAAAACCACTGTTCTCATGGCCTGACTTCTTGGAAATCATCATAAATGCCATGAATTGAATTACCATAGGAGTCTGGACTTTGGAGTCACTTTAAAGTTGCCTCTCATGGGGGAGAAGCACTAATGGCAATCTTTCAAGGATGGGGAATCAGGCTGCATTAGAGGCTAAATGAACTATCAGAAAGCCTACAAAACCCAAGGGTGTCTGTGTAAAGCCCCAGCTCCCACCAAGTTGGGGAGACAGACATGAAGGGTGAATGCCACTTCGTGCTGGCCCCATGTATGCTGTCCATCTCTGCCTGATCTACTGCTAACCAGGCACTGGCATGCAGTCCAGAGGCCTGGGTTCAGTGCTCAACACATATGGCCTTGGTTAGGTCATACTCGTGATGATTTTTGGGCTCCCGAGGTGGCCAGAGGTACTTTGTAACTAAGTCTGTGCTGCCGTGTATATGGTGCATAAAGGTTGGCAAATCTGTGACATGGGAGAGGGATCTCTTAGAGAGCATCTGCATCGCCTTGCACAGCTGACAGTGTGGCCTTTTCCTCCTCACATGCATCCCCTGAGACCCTGGGAGCACTGCATGCCTGACTTGGGGTCTGTGGTTTGGACAGGGCTGTGCATGAAGCCAGGCAAGGTCCAGTTTATTGCCTTCCCTGACCTGCACTGTCCCCTGGACCCTGCTGCCTGCCTCAGAGGCACTGCACTGTTCTTTTGGGTCGGCATTTCTAAACACTTCTCGCATGCAACAAATTGAATTTCTGCTGTTGCATTACTTCTCCCCTCCCTCCCCCCATTCTTCAGTTAAAAATCAAAATCTCCTTATGGAGATTTAAGAGCACAGTGAAAATAATATGACTTTTATCAAAACCAACACTTCCTAGAACTATAGTTCTATAATTCTTCCACTTATAGCATCTAACAGTGAATAATTACAGCTCTTAGGAGGCCTTTTTCCTCTGATATGCTTAGAAAAAAAAAGATCCTCCCTGCTATCATTTCAATGGCAACCCCCCCGCCTCGTTTTTGTATTCCATTGTTTCCTTTCATCTGCTTTTGCTGGTATCTGATACACAGTTGTTATCAGCAGTTCCTTCCTTATTAATGATGATATATGTGGGGTTTGTTTGTTTGTTTAATATTTTGTTGCTGGGTGAATTGTGAAGGGGGATTGTTTGTGGAGTTTTTTGCAAAAGCTGATTTAATTTCCTCTCTAAGCCAGCTTTTGTTTTGTTTTGCTTTTGTTTTTAACTCCACTTGACCTCTTTTGTGCAATGTGAGAATGTGCCTTTTGGGGAACTTAGTAAATTGTGTTTAACTAGTTATTACTCATATTTTTCCTGTTTAAATTCTTTCTCTGCAATAATTTGGCTCATAATTGTTTTCAGCTTTGTGTAATTTGACTTCTTGAAAGCACTAAGTACATTGAATTGTTGGTGTGGATTTCATTCTGTCTGCATGCAATTAAAGCAAACCAGCTTCTCCATTCCTTCCTTTGTAACTGTCAAGACAACCCAGTGCTGGTACTGCCTCCAGTAGCATCTGTGTTTCTTATGTAAGAGTTCCTGCAGGTTTTGTTATGTGTCTGTTCCTGTAAGAGCTGTGTGCTCTCTAGTCCTCCATGTTGTATTTTGCTTCCTGTCCGTGGGGATTCCCATTCTTGCTTCTCAAGCTGAAGGTGTTTCTTGATGCTCTCTACCATAATCAAGTGGCCTGCTTTTTATTCCATTACCAGGAAGGAGTACTGAGAGGAGAGTGGAAGATCTGTGTGAAAAGCCAAATTAATGTTTCTCCTTGCCTAAATGTGGACAAAGTAGAAGAAACACTCTGAAACTCTGACTTGTTGCTTTTCATAAGAGAGCTCCAGCTTTGCACAGCTGCAGGTGCAGGAGAGCAGGGCCTGCCATGAGACTCACCAAAGTGATTGTTATCATTATGCTTTAATGCATTAGCCTGGTTGGACTTTGGTTTTCTTTCTGTCCCCTTTTGATCATCTGTCACAAAGAAGCAGCACAGGAAGTGTGGTCTGGATGGTCTGGAAGGACAGGCCCAACAGGAGGCAGGAAAGGGTTCACTATGGGAGCCTGTCCCTGTGAATTGGGGGTGGAGACAGCTGTAGACATCCAGAAGACCCATGTTCAGTTCACTCTTCCATTTGAGGAGGTCTGTTACTCCTCTGTGCCTCTCTTCCAGGCACATACAACATCTCTCATGGTATGGGCAGACCAGTCTGGGATGTCTCCTTTATTCCTGATGATGCTGGTATCCTCTGCAGGAATCCTGTAGGAATCCTGTGCTGAGAGGAAGCAATAAGTATTCCACAGCTCAGTAGTGATGGCTACGTGTCTTGGGTTCCAGATGCAGTGAATGTTTCAGTAAAAAGAATTAACATGTTTTTAAAGAAAAGGTGAGACCCCAATCTAGAACCTCCATGTGGCTGCTTCTGCGTTAGAAGAGAATTTAAATTTGCTCTCCTGTGTCTGTTGTGAGCTTATGTCCTTGATGTTCTTGAAAGCTAGCACAACATAACATTTATCCAGCTACAAAGTATTTATTTGCTTATTCTTTTTGTCAAGGAACTTGATTTTTTCTTGTGTGCTTTCAGTCTTCTTTCCTCAGAAACATTTCATTGCCAAACATCCAGGATTTTAATTTAATAATCTTAATTTAGTCCATAAAAATCTGCATGCTTCATAGGAGAAAAATTCTGTGCCAAAAGAGTCACTAATGAAAGTTGATAGCAGCCTTGCACAATGAAAGGAGGCATGGCACAGGGTGAGCAAAAAGCCCCTTTACAAACTTATGTTGTTTCCTTCTGTTTAGCTTAAAGCTCTATTAATTTTAAACTGTATGGTGTCTCTAGCTCTACTTCTCTAATTCTTCCCCCTCTGGGAAGGCATTGATCAGTATCATTATCTGGGTCACCATGTCAGATCTCAAACACTGCTGCTGTTTACTCCTTCCCCAGAATGCTCACTTTGGTTTATTTACATTTCATTAGTAATCCCTGAGGTTTGTCTATTTTTTCCAAACAGTATGATGAAAGTAATTTTCAGTCTTCTTGCAGTAAGAAGTCTACTATATTTTCAAAAACACAGCAGCTGAAGCAATGCATCCTACATTTACAAAGATTATTTTGAATGGTTTAAACATCATTGCACAGCAAGGGCAATTGTTATAGTTGCAAGTTGATCTGTGTCGGAATTTGTTCTTGGTTCCAAATTTCTGGACACAGCTACTTACAACAAAAAAAATCGTTTGTGCATATGATAGAGGAACCTTCAGTGCCTGCTAAACACAGGTGTCAGTGGCAGTAGCTTCTTAGAGAGTAGGATAAAAAAGCAACAACTAATATGAACCACAACAAACTGTGAAAAAAATCTGTGTGGTTTAAGAAATGTCTTGGTTATGACTCTCTGTTTCAGAAAAGCCTTCGATTCCAAGTCTCCAAACATCCCCACATCCTGATAAGGCTGGTGCAGATAGGAAAAATTGGCTCTGAGCTATGATTTCCTTTTGCCCAGTTTACTCTTGTTTCAGGCAGGGTGAACCGAGCCAACGAAATTCATGATTTCAAGCACATTTTCCTGTGTAATTAAGAAGACAGTTTAACTACAGCAGCTGCAGGGGTTGAGTTGTGGCTCTTGAGTCCCTGACTGCTGACCAAGCCACCTTGGCAGTATCAGGGGCTGCTGAACTTTTCTGCCTGGTATGGAGAGGCAGGCCACCATTGCTGTTTCTGGGAAAGACATGGAATGCTGGGTCCTTGGTCAAGGTCCTCTCTGCTGCCTTGGACTCAAGGTGAGGACAAACACAAGGGGATGGGGTCCAGTGCCCTGGGGTGCCACCGACAGATTTGTTTGGTGGGCTCAGTCCAAGAGATGTTGGCTCCTTGGGGTGGTCCTTCAGCTGTAGCACCTCTTGGACACATGGGTTCAAGGATATTTACGCAATTTAAGACACCGGAGGAGCTCAATGTAAACATAGCAATACATCAGCAAAGTGTTTTAATGTAGTGTTAGGGACAGGAGATCTATCTGAAGATCCTGTCTACACTGATGTGGACAGTAAGTCCCGCAGAGGGACTTTAAAATAAGAGTTCCTTTTAAAGTCTCTGTCAGACTGAAAATTAAATTGAGCTTGGGAGTTTGTTCTGTTGCTTCTGTGGCAGGCCTCAGAAGAACTGTGGGGGAGAAAGTGTGGAGAGATCCCACCATACACCAAATCAGCTGCTGAGACAAGTTGGAAGAAAGAAAACATGCACCCAAAACCTGCCCTGAAACACCACAAAAACTAATTTGTAAGTCTGCTTATCTGAGAGGTCATGATGGGCATAGTCAGAGATGGAAGGAAGTTGGGAACTGTAAATAAGGAGAAGAATGCAAGGGGATAGAGGTGAACTAAATATGAGCCACTTAGGGTCCTAGAGACTTGCAGTTTATGAAGTTCAGTGAGTCATAAGATGCCCGAGGAAATATCATCAGTGAGCAGTGTTGTGCAGTTGACAAATGTGTTTAGGGGAACCCAAATAAAGCTGGATTTCTTTGTTTGCAGGTTTTTCTCTTTTTCTTTCTCTGTTTTTGGGTGTTCACAGGCTTTCTTAATTCCTCGAGGAGATTCCAAGATGAAATAAAATGAGATTAGGTCTGGTCTTCTTTCTGTACTTCCTCCAAGCAGGACCTGAGGTATCATGAGTAAAAAAGACTTCATGTTATTTCGGACCCATAAGCTCCCAGATTCCAAAAACAATCTGTGAAAAAGATTTTAAAAAAATGTATAAATGCTTGTTCACACACATAGCCCTGTCAAGAACATAAGAGCTGGCTCTCTCAGAGAGCTGCAAGGCTGCAGAAGGACACAGAGCCATTGCCTCCCTGGAAGGGAGCTGCCTTGCCTTCAGCACCCCAGTGGAGGTGTGCCAGCCCAGCTGTGGGGGCTGGTGTGTGGTGAGGAACACGCTCCTGTGCCGTGCCACGTGTGTAAGGAAGCTCAGTGTCTGCACCAGCAGCTTCCTGCAGGCTGGCCCTGGGCATGGGAGCGGGGCTGTGAATGCCTCTGAGCATCACTGGGTTCACACACACTTTGAAGCACTGGAGGAAAAACAAGAGAATTTTTTTCTTTTCCCCTGGAGGGGACTTAGGGCTGTTTAATTAGATGTCACATTCATTTCTCAGACATGGAGATTGAGTGGTGTTGGAACTGCACATTGTGGGGAATGCCATGGGCAAGCATTAACATCAGCTTAGTGTTTGTATAAACCAAGTATACATACATTATTTTCCTTAAATAAAATACATCCATGGCTCTTCTATTTCATGGAGCCACTTGCTACTGATATATTTTTCTTACTAGAGTACAGCTTTGCTCAGCTCTATTTTTTTTTCCAATAAAAGGTCAAAGATAAAGAAGGATAAGAAAAATTTCTGCTACAACACAGCAAATTTGTGTTGGTTTATTGGCTCAAATCCGTTCTTGAAATAACTTAGTCTTTTTCTTTCACTAATGTTGCACGAGAGATAAATTTGTCTCCACAGGCTTGGCCTGGGAGTACTGCTGCTGTTTCCATGTGTCAGTTTTTTAGGGGTGGTATGTAACATCTTCCTCTCTGCAATCTCTTTTCCAGAGTTTCTAATCCTCCTCTTCCTTGCTCCCTCCCTCTCTGCGTTTGCCTAAGTGAGCTGCCTTTTGCAGCACTGGGCTGGGGGCGTGGGGTCAAGAGAACAGAACATGTAATCATCACTCCTTGCCTCGGTTTTTGGCCCTTCCACTGATTTTCTGTGCAATTTACAGCAACTGACCCAACCTTTCTCTATCCAAACGATAACATGTTGTTTGCTTCCCAAGCAGCGACAAATGCTGTCCAAAGAGCCTTACCTAGTCCAAAATGGAAAGTGCCAAAGATGAATTTCACATACAATTTATTCTGAGCTTTTAAATGCATTTGCAAGGGTTCACATTAGGGATGGTCAAGAAGCCCCAAAGAGGCCCACTTCTGGCAGCTAGAATCCTGCTTTCTTGCCTCTTTGGTTTTTGCATGATCTAAGCCTGTTGCTGTCTTGGGGACATCCCTGGCATTTATTTACCTGTCCACAAGAGAGTAAGGACAGAATGAGAATTTTCCCTTGCAAAGGCACCACGTAAGCCTCAAGTATGTTAGTATTAAAGACTATGTCCCTTACAATGCTACTTGGGGTCATGGCTACACTATTTGTACTAACTGAGTAAACTTGTTTAGAGACAACTTGGACTTCTCTACCTTGTGGTATCCACCTACACCCTGAACGAAAATGTTGGCTTTTAAGGTGCACTGGGATTCTGAGCATGGCTCTGTGCAGTGCTGTGTAGTCCTCAGCAAGGTCATCTATAGATAGTTAAGGCATTTCTGCACAGCACCTCACTGTGTCCAGTAGATAAACCCTCTGTGTATGTGAGTACGTGTGTGCACATGTATTACAGCAGGTTAAACAAGTATCGGCTATTCAGTGTGTAATTAGAGTTTGGATGAACCTAAAAACATAAACCAAGAATTCAAGGATGCCCAAAACATATAAGAAAACTGTATTTGGGCAAGACTCAGAGTAGTCATTTGTGGCTAGAGATCTCTGGTTTGCACTGCTCCACCTCCTATAAGTGAGGAGGAGAGCCAGGACTTTAAATACAGACTCACAAGACTCAGAGACTTTAAAAAAACAGCCTGGCCTGTAACTAGTTAAACAGTGAAGCAAACAAGAAGGGGAGCAATTAAACTTTTCATGAGTAGCAGGAGAACCATTGATTGTGAAATTTACTGGTAGCCAAGTTCTCCTCCCTCCCCTACCACTTATAATTATGCCTTAATTGTAGCTACTGGCTGTGGCACAAAGCTCATACATATAAACAAGTCCCAGGATATGCTGCAAAAAATACACTGTATGGGAGACACTAGCAAGAAGACAATCAGGAACTGGATTAGTGTTCCCACATGGAAAGCTGCGGGTGGTATAAAGAGCTCTGTATCCATATGGTTAGTTATGTGTAATATCTTTGTAATGACATTAGGACCCCTCCATTGCTTTTTCTGGCACATGCCTGGTCTTGAGCCAGTTGGACTGATAATTACAAAATTGTGGTTTGCAGACCACTGGTGGTCCACAATCTTATGGTAAGTGGCCCACAGATGGGTTGCAGAACCAAGTTGAACAGCTTTCATTGTGTTTTCAATTAAAAGTTTGATGATATAGGGTACATGGTGGTCCACAAGAGGGTCTTAGCATTAATGGTGGTCCCATTACTCTAAAAGTTTGAAAACACTGTCTTAAACAATTATGCAGATCAACAATCTATTTGTGTTATGGTGTTTGAAGTTAAATGTAACAGCATGTCCCCTCCTTTCATGTGTTGGGAGCTGCGTTGCCTGCTCTGCCTGCCAGTTCTAAAAGGAAGAGTATTATGAAGTACTACAAATGTTTCTTCGTGGTCTTGTTTTCCCAGTTTATGATTTATTTAGCTTATCATTTCATATGCACTACTGTATCCACATATCAGAAGTATTTGTCCAAAAACCTATAGTATTTTGGGAGGAAAAGAAGAGGGGTATTTTTCACATTTTGTTCAGTTAAGTGGGAGTTGGGCAGATGCAGGGTATAAGAGTGGTTCTCCTCCCATACCGTGGTGGTTACAACAGCATCAGTCATTCAAAACCATGGCTCCCCTCCAATAGCAGCTCTAGACTGTTTTGGACAACGCAAACAAGCTGCATTGTTCTTGGGAAAACTGTGGGAAAAAATCTAGCATTCCTTGCAGGAGAGGAAGAACACAAACATGACCTTTGAGGTCAGGGTAGAGGGCATCTAGCTGTGAAGGAAGGGGCCTGGACTCTCCTCTCTACCTCCAGAGCTGTTCTCATATTTTATCCAGTGCCTGGTAACATTACAGAGCAGGGACAGGAGCAGGAACAGCAGGGACAGTTCCATCTGTCCAGAGACTTCTTGCTTTACTTAATCCCCACTGAACATGGAACACAGTGAGTTCCCAAGAGGTGCTTATATTGTGCTCCCTAGACAAATGTTTTCATTGCTAAGATAAAACACATGAGAGAGCAGCACCCTTGCCCTTGTCACCTAAATGAAAGCACAATTGTTACTGTGTGTGTCGAGGCAGCAGAATCTGCTGTCTGGTGGTTCCCCACCAAAACTGACATCTCTGAAATAGTTTAGGAGGTGCAAATCCCAATTTTGGCATCCCAGTTAATTTTAGGCATCAGTGAAGTCTCCAGCTGCTTCCTTTGATAAAACTGCACAGCCAGGACTCTCCAATGCCTGGGTCTGTAGAATAAGCCAACTTTAAATTCAAGTCCTTTGCCACTGCAGTAAAGCAGAAGGTTCAGAGGTCTTTAACAAGCAGTGTCCTAGAAATAAATTTGGTTTGGCACTTTTTCCGCTTCCTACTGCTTTCTCCATTAAGGAACCCTTTTGTAAACTTCTGGGCTAAACTTCATTGCTAGCCTGTTCCCATGTGCTCTTGAATGAGCTTTTCTACTTCTTTGTGTTTATAGAGCGTAATCATAGTTTTTCTCCATGAGTGTTTGCTCCAGGCTAAGACAGATGCTTCTAATATTGTCTTGTAAGGCAGGCATTCCTATATTTCCTTCATAGCTCCTCTAGCTGTAAAATCAACCTTAATGAAAAGGGATATGGAAGAAAAAATTGCATATAAAATTCTGTTCCTCCAAACAAAAATCCCTTACTTGTACTGATTAGAACCTAGAACATCAGTTTTATTTTGTACCCACAGAAATGTTTACCCTTCTGTATGCCTGGCTGGCTCACTGTAGCAGCTGTAATACATGTCAGTCATTGTCCTCTTCTGTTGTTCTCAAATCACAATATCATGTTTCTGTCAAATACTCTTAATTCTCAAGATAGATACAGCTTTGCATCATATACTATAAAGTTTCAGGCTGTTTGTGCTCCTCCAGTCCCCAGGCAATCCAAGACTCCCTTGGTACTGCTTTGCTCTCTCTGTAAAACAAGAGACAACAGGTGATCAAGGCTAACAAGGCTGATCAGGACTTGTGCATCTGAGGCTCTCTCTGTGTTATGTAAGCCAGGGCCAGGCTCACTGAGCATCTGCACCTTCCTGCAAGAAAAATAGTGGCATGTCCTAGCATTTAGGGACAGTAAAGCAAGGCTGTATGAACACCACTTTGTATGGACTCCCATGTAGAGCAATATCTTGTTTTAATTTGCCCCAAAACAAAAGGTTCTTTGATTGGCTCAAATATGGTGGTTTTCTTGCTGGATCTGAATGGCTTTGCAACTTTCAAACTCCCAGAGGCTGGACAGTCTCAGCTGCTGTTTGCTAGGCACAAGTGCTATCCCAGTTACAAGAGTGTTAGGTGATTTGGGGAGGCTAATTCCACATTGGATCCATTATTATTATACTTCATCATGATCTCTATTGCATCTGTGCTATAAGTAAAAGCACCATCATGCTAGGCACATTTCCAAGTGGTGATATAAGTATTTTATAAATACCTGGAGAAAGTTTATGTTGAGATTTTAACCTTTATC
>WAAG01071961.1:24985-40113 GCA_013390105.1 Tichodroma muraria
CACAGTACTTGTTTTGACCACAGATCCCAGGTAAGATGTGATGTCCTGGTTACTTTCTTCTGTGGGGATTGTAACAACAAGATTAATAATATAATTTATAATTCATGACATCAAGAAACCTTCTAATGGAAGGTTGTTGGAACCAGCTGATCTTTAAGGCCTGTTCTAACACAAACCTCTTTATGATGATAACGATTCAACTCTTAAAGAAGATAAAGAGTGAGTCTGATAAGGGAACCTGTTTGAATCACACCTCACACAGGCAGCTTTTTTAGTGACATTTCTAGGCTGGGAAGAATTGAATTTGCAATAATGTTAATTATCCTCTTTTAAATGGATTTAGTTTTTAATTCAGATATTTCCTTTTGTGGCAGTCATTTTTGCAGGCTGTTTGCCTGCTTCCCTGGCATTGGAGAGGCTCTGTTGACTTTCTTCCATGTGTAGCGAATATGCATTGGGCTAAATCCCAGTGTTGTGCCAGGATCTAGCTCACTGTTATCCCATGTTCCCATAAGCCAAGTGCATTCCCATTGCCTTTGGCTGCAGCCCTCTTTTCCCACAGGCTTCCTGCAAATTCCTCTCTCTGTGGTTAGGTACACCTCCATCAGAAACCAGGGAGGATGCAGAACTCTTGTTTCATGGCAATATGGGAAATGACTGCACATGGGATGAGACCTTGCCAAGTGGTGTTATATATCTGCACCAGGGTCTCAGAATTTCTTCCAAGGTTTCTTTTCTGTGAAACTGAGTTTGCCCCAGGCCATGAGACACTATCTGTAAACTGCAGGGATCACAGGAGGCCAAAATATGCATTGTCTGGGTTGGCTGTGCTGCAGATGGTGTCATGTAACCATGGGGATGAGGACACCTTTTCAGGGCTGACATTTTACAAAGGTTGCACAGTTGTTCCCTATCATCACTGACGTATGATATGGTCCCAGTCCTTTGTGGCTCAGCAGACTGCTCCTACAGCTACAGCTTGAGCAACTCATGGTCACTAATAGCTGGAAAAACAGAGTCCAGCAGCACAGCAGCATTCTGAGTGACCACAGCCCCTCTCCAGCCTTGTTAATGCTGTGCTGTACAATGTGGCCCCAGGCTCCTGGGACATGGTACTGCTGTGTGGTCCCCCCTCACCACACTGCTCGACATCTGGGCACACTAATCTCCTGCAATTAAGAAATGCCACATCTTCCAGCAATACTTAATCTACTGTCCATTGAGTGAAGCTGGTCTGAAAGCCATTCTTCCTTGCCAGGAACCCTAGCAACTCAAAAATATGTGACGCTGAACATCTAGAGACTAGCATTTTGACAGTGGTTACCCCCCTTGACGTGGTGGTATGTGAGCAGCCCTGCTCTGGGCTTTGCAGCATTGCCCTGTGCAGCAGCACTGTTCCAATTCCTGGCTCTTTATGCCATGGAAACTGAGGCAAACAAAGGCTGAGTAAGTAGAGCAGTGGTACACAGCAAACCTGTGGCAGAGCTGGGAACCAAACGCAGACTTTCTGACTCCCGGTCCTGGACTTCAGCTACCCACTGAGCTCTGACGTGTGACGAAGTGAATCTCACTAGAGACATCAGATAACCACAGTTTAATTTGGTTTCTCTGTGCTCTGCACCCTGGGGAGATAGCAGACCTCTGGCCACAAAAGGCAAGTTATTGAGAGATTTGCTGTTAATTCCTCCTTATGAGGTCCATCTTGTTATGTTTGGAGTTGCCATAGCTTTCTGTTTGTTTTGCCTGTTTTTTTGCATGTGGGGCTTGTGTATTTTATTAAGCCCTTGGCTAGTATCTTGTGCATGTTTAAGATTTTATAAGGGCTTCTTTCGAGGTTATTCATTAAAGGTGGCCTATTCTGAAGGCTTGCTATTGAATACCAATCTTTGATAGATTCACGTCTCACACAGGGGAAAAGACCCATTTCTCATAATTAGTGATCCCAAAGGGTTCCCCAGCTGCTTTTAATAGCTCTTTGCTCACATCGAGCTTGGACTTCAAATTCTTCATGGCTGTTGGAGTACAGTCATCAGAGAAACTGAGAAACTTCCTCTTATTTTCATCACTTCAACAAGAAAAGTCATCCAAGAGAAACACTACCAGTCCCTTGTATTTTGGATCTGCCACTGATCTGCTGGAGACCTGACCTTTCTCTGCCTCATCTGGCTTTCTTCTCTGCCTTGTCTGGTCATGCTGTGGGCAGTGGAAGGCTTTTGATGTCCTCAGTTATCACTTTAAGACTTTTCATGTTCTTAGGTTTTGATAGATACATCCTTAAAAGTCCTGTTTAAGACACACAGGAAATTAATTAGTTTGAGGAAAGGATTTGGAGTATGTAGAATATTCTATTAGAAAGAGAAAACAGCTGTTTTTTCCACACCAGTATGAATTGTGTAATTCAATGTGAAGTGTAGGATGTGAAATTTAAAAAGATTTTTTTAATCTACTTCATATGAATCATGCAGCATGTGTTTGTGGGTTTATTTAAGTTCTGAAGAAGTGATTTCTATCCTTTCACTTTCTATACAAAAGCAAAAGCATCATTTCCATTAGTACATATCCTTCCTCTGGGAAATGCTGAATTTTATCCTAACTGCAGTTAAAAAGATTTTAAAAAAACCCCAAGACTTTACTTAAAAGTATAAAAATTGATAATAAACATAAAAAGGTTAATATTTTCCTTGAGGCTGAAAACAGATTTGCTTGCACTATTTTTGTGGATGTTCCATCATAAAGTGTTTTTTCATTAAAAAATGAGTTCTAAGAACAGATGTCTCATAGTTTTTCAGCTGCCTCCCCCTCGTGGTAAATCTGGAAAACCTCTGGAAAACCTCTTTTCATGGAAATGGTGAAAAGCTGGGTAAAGTTCAGCTCTTGCACTTCAAGAGATTTTTCTCTTTTTTAGCTGGGGAGAGGCTTTAAAATGCTGAACAAATGTGCATTAAAGCAAGAACATATCAATTCTTTCCAGGAACCAAAAACCCAAATAAACTTAAATGGAAGAACACAGATAACATCAAAGACCTTTGTGTAACAGCAGCAGCTGCCTTGAGGCTTTTCCTATTTCTCAAAACAATTCCCTTGCCCTTTCCTCTCCCTCCTCTCCCCTCCCACTTCTGACAGGCCTGAAAAGGTTGCAACAGGAAGTTCTCCTCTCTTCTTTTTCCTTTCTTTTTCTTTTATTTTTTTTTGTGTGCCAAGTGCCTGGGAGGCAGGGCATGGACTCACTGCCAAGCCCTGGGGCTCCTGGTCTTCCTTGTCTTTTAATGGAGTTGGAGTTCTGTCGCTTTGCATGGGCTGCAGGTACTGATCCTTTTGTGTTTTTTTCATTCTGATAGGGAAACTAAAATGAGCACTACAGCTTGGAAGAGGAAAATATATCACACTGAATAATGTTTAGTGCAGGTGAGGGATGGCTATTTCCTTCACAAACATCCCAAGGAAGAGATGTGAAGCCATATTCCACCAGACACTGTAACCTAAAACATTGTGGTTTGTAATCAGATGAAGCAGGACTGACTTAAGTACATCTGCATCATACACAGAGAGCAACAACTTCTCTCTCTGTGGAACAAATAATCAGCATTCCCAAGACCATAATTTTCCCTGGGCTCATTGTCCTATTCTCTAAAGGCCTTTTGTGGGGCCTAAGACCCCTCCTGTTCTCTGAAAAGAAAGAATATTGCTTCATTTCCTCTGCAACATGATCCTCTGAAGTGCAGAGTGGACTTGAAAGGGTAAAACTAAGAGGAGCAGGAGGAGGAGCAGGAGGAGAGCCTTTGTGGTTGAGGTTGTAGATGGTGACTTAAGAGAAATGGCTCATTTCCTGGGTCTACCACAAATTGTGTATGGTGGGGAGGAAGCTGCTCATATATTCTGAGCTTTTAGTGCCTTGTGTGCTAACTAGAGAAAAGGGCCTCCCCTTCATCCTTTGTGTCTTTCCCACTTAACTGGAAAGTCTGGGACAAGAAACTTTCTTCTGCGTTGTGTATCTACACAAAGCAAACAAGACCCTGGAGGAGGCTGGGCCCTACCATAATACTAATGAAAATTTAGATACATTTAAAAATTGGGCTTCTGGCCTCCCCGCTGTTGTTGACTCCCTAACCAGTGGCATTTTTCATTAGCGACATCCGCCGCCCTCATCCTCTGCCGGATGCATCCCTGCTCTCAGCAGCAGACCCGAAGTCCCAAAGACCCGTAGCCACCAGGTGTCCCCCTTCTCCATGGCTTGCAGGAGAACCGAGCCAGGCGCTGGAACACCTTCCATTGTGAATTTGAAGTGAAGTAACTGCTTGTAATTCTGGCCCCACGCGATGGGCTCTTCTCTCTTTCCGCTAAGCAATGCAGTGTCGGCAAAGGCAGCCCTTAGCACGGTCCCGTGGTGAGAGTGGCAGAGTTCCAGGTACAATTGCAAACTCGCAGCCCCCAGAGTGAGAACATAAGCTGCAGTATGCTAAATGCTCCACGCAGAATACTTTCATTATATTAAAACACTCTTCCCCAAAGAGGTGCATTTTATTTCTGAGGTAGGGTCTAACGTGTTACAGTCTGAAAATACAGTTTTTGCGAAGTGGTGAAGGTCCAGCTTTTCAAGCATTTCAGTGATCATACTTGTACACAAAGGCAGTTCAAAGAATTTAATTCTGCCTCAGTCTATGTAAGGATTTCTGGGTTTTGCCCCTTTGCACAAACTCCCAACTTTATATTAAAGTGCAATTCTTTGATTAAAAACAGAGAGGGGAAAAAAAAAAACCAAAACAACCTAAATAGCAATCCTCCCACAGGGTCTAAGATACTTCTGTCCTGATGATCAGAGCACAGTCCTGGTATGTGTAGCCTCAAGCCTCTGTTTGGCCTAATGGACGGATTCTTTCTGAATTTCTATGAATCAAGCAACATGAAGTGCTGAGCCTGGGTCTTAACTGAGCCAGACCCAGAGGCATAGGAGAGCTAATCTCCCTCAATTAACACACTTAATTTTCTTCAGAAAATAATTTATTCTATCCTTCTAAATATCCTTTATCTTTTACCAGCAGAAAAAAACATATTTGACATGCTTAAAAAGAAAGCTCTAATTAGCCCCAAGCAAATGGACTTCAATGGATACAGCATGTATCCTGAAGTCTGCAAGTCTTGGAGAAAGGGAGAAGGCAGGATGCATGGGTGCATGGGGTGGGTGCATGGGGAAGGCCTCTGGCAATGGGATATGCGTGTACATGCTTAATTTACCACTTGAGGGCACAGTGGAAGTGAATAATAAGGAGTGGGATAAGGAAAGCATAGAAAAAGCATGGAAGAGGGAGGAAAACAGTCTCAGCACATAGTGATAGCTTGAGAGGCTACAGAAGAGGAGAGACAACACAAGACCAGAGATCCAGGTGTTCCTGTACAACCTGAAATGCAGTACTTTGGGGAAAATATTTTACTGCATTTATATGACATTGAGAATAACAACGACCAAATTAACATCCATGAACACTGAGGGTTTTTTTGAGTGGGGTCCTTCTCTTCATTATTTTAGTGTTACCATTTGCATGTCCAAGGCAGAGTACGTCTTGGGAATAAATGGGGGGAGGTGTTTGCCTGTTTGCTACCTTACAAATCATTCAATTAAGTCAACTGACCAGCAATGGCTACTTAGTACTGTTTCTCTCAGTGGACAGGCTTAGTGTGAGATTAATTTCGTGTTCTCCACCAAGCTCACTGGCAGGCAATCTGCTGGGCTCCCTCTACAGTCCATGGAGAATATGAGATTTCAAACACATGTTTAATGATAAAGAAACAGACTTAGCTCTAACTTTGCACATTTATAGAAATAAAAATTTTAACATCAGGGATTTAAAAAAATATTAAAAATATTTACTATATATTTGCAACTAAACTCTTCCTGTTGCAGTTGCATGGTAAGTCTCTTGACTGATATCAGCATGGTATCTCTGGTCATAGAACAGGTGTAATGCACCAATTTGGATTGATAAAGGGAAAATCAGCACAATTTTCCCTCAGGTCACACGAAGTTTTGTGCCTTCAATAGACAGCTCACATTACAAAATCTGTCATGGTGGACATGACTAGAATGATTTTTTGAAACAAGAATAAATACAAAGAGAATTGCTACAAAATAATTATTTTATTATTAAAAAAAAAGGAAAATAAATTCCAGTGTAGTAAATTCTCAGAGGAGAGAAATAAAATGTTATTTCATGAAGTTCACATTTGTCATAATACGTAAATACTAGGACTAGAAACAATAAATAAATATTTTTCCATTCATCTTCTCTTACACTGAGAAATTATTGAAAATAGGAAGAAGAAAAAATATAGCTTGGACTAGAAAGAAAAAAATAGCAATATATTATTTTTCCTGAAGTTTTTATTATACATTTTTCTACTCCTGGAGTTACACTGCAAAAAGAGAAAGGGTGAGGCCATGATCTTAGTGAAATCAGTTGTAGAATTCTACTCATTTTGAGGTTTTCGCTCCAATGTCAGGCATCAGTGAGCAGGCTGTCAGCTGGTCTCCTTACACAGTCAGTGAAGGCAAAAAAAAGGGATATATTTTCAATGTCCTTGACTGCTGCCCTGGAGAAATTCAAAGGAGGTTAAATGCAAGAATGCAAGGTTATGCTACTTTGTGAAGTCCTAGAGATGAAAGAGTCCTGGAAGTGGCTGTAAACATCTCAGGCTACATGTGCTGTGGGATGTAACACTGGGTATCATTAACATTCATTATTGAAGGTGCACTTAGCCTACCAGTTGTTAACACCAAAAACTGTTAAGTGACTTATTTTTGGGGCAAGTTCTTCACTGGTAGTAGCAAAGGAAAGGTACATTCGTTCTGAGAACATGGGATGAAAAAGTCAACCAGCATATTTTGTGTTTGTTCCTTCAACACATACTCAGTACACATTGCTGTATGGGCCCATCCTTAGAACTTTGAGTGATGTTCCCTGAAATGTTCAGATGTGAATCCTTGGAGATATGAAAATGAATTGCTGATCTTTGAATAATTTAACTTTTCTCAATCTGAGTAATTTAACTTTGCTTCTTTAGGAAAATCACAGTTCTACACCAGAATTGTTCAGGATTTTATCACTGGAGTTTCCTTATATCAATTTCACAAGTCTGACACATCATTGTTGCGTTTTAATTAAATCAGTGTTAAGAACTTTTTCAGGAACAGGCTGAAATGAGCCCAAAGATTAAGGTAAGTAACTGTCCATATTAAAGTAAAACAAATCTAAATGCATATAACCAAACTGAGAGCAGATAAAAAGCTGCATCAACTGAGCTGAGGTAAAAATAGACACTGAATTGGTATTTGTATATAGCCTAAAAGACAATAAAACTGGATCAGATCTTTGTCTCCTTTTGTCCAAAGGAAACATTTGTGGTTCCTTCCAAATAATATTTTTTCCTGCTGAACTGCTATAGTAACGTCAGAAGACATTGAGACTGCTGCAGCTCTAAAAAGATTGCTAACAAGGATTGCACACCATAGCACTTCTCTTTCGTGGAGGTTGCAGTGCTCATAACAATGCAATTGCCTTTTCAGAAAATGGGTTAAAGACACAGAAATCAGGTACAGCAGCACTAAGAAAGCTTATGGGGGCATTTTGGCACTGGTTTTCTGAAGTGCAGAGTGCAGTTGAAAGTGCTGGGAAAACAGTATAGGCAAAAGGAGTTATTCAGGTTGCTCTTGAGCTCCAATGCCATAGTGCACATATTCCTCTTTCCAAAGGAAGTGATGGACAATCCACAAGGAGAGTCTCAGTATGGAGCTGCATTTATGTCTCTTCAAAAATATCAGAAATAAAACTCCTACCTTTGTAGGGGGAGAAAACCTACAAACTTCAGAGTAGTGGATGACCTTAATGTACAACGGGTGGTGGGTTCATATCCCAGACGAGCTTTTTAACTTGCCTGCAAAGTGAAAGCTACTTATTGAACTGCTTCTCCCTGGTGCCTGTGCTTTGTCAGTATGAGCCAATAAAGGTAAAATTTAAGGAATAGCATAAAAATCTGGGTAACATTAAGAGAAAATGGAGAAGAGAAGCAATGCAGCGACGAGAAGCTGCTGCACAAATATAAATTACTTCAGGTGGAGATGGAATAGAAGAACTGTCAAAAAAAAGTGAGTGAACAATTTTGCTTCATAGGAAGTCAGTAGTTTACTGCATTCCTCTCTAATTACAGCTATCTCAGGATTAGCTGGGTTTTATTAATCCAAAGACTGTTTAAATTTGTCCAGACATTATTGCTGCATTGTTCAGTAGTTGATGTATCTCTTGCAAATCAAGGTGCCTGTAATTTGTAAGATGACCCTGAGAAATACTTGATAGCTTTCATTATATTAGAGAAGCATTGCACAAACCAACCTGATTTTTGGGGTGGAGGGGGGAAGCAGGAGGAGATGTGGGGTGAAAGTGGTTTAAAAAAACCCTTTTCCCATCTCTCCTGGATTCTGATCTACTCCCTAAACACTTCTCAGCTCCTTTGAGGAGCCCAGGCCAGGTCCTGTCTAGGTCTTGGCATTTTCTAGCACAGAAGGTGTTACATTAGAAGATATGGACCTTTTGGACCAGGTCCAGAGGAGAGCCACAAAACTGGTCAGGATGGAGTACTCCTCCTTGGAGGAAAGGCTGAGAGAGAGGAGTTTTAAGCTAAAAGAGATAGATTTAAACTACATATAAGGAAGAAATTTTGTTTAAACTGGAACAGGTTTCTCGGGGAGGCGGTAGATCCCCACCCCTGGAAACATTCAGTGTCAGTTTACAGGACTCTGAGCAACCTGAATCAGTGGAAGATGTCCCTGCTCATTTTGAGAGGGATTGGACCAGATGACCCTTAAAGGTCCCCTCCAACCCAAACTATTCCATGATTCTATGGTTTGGAATTAAACTGCAGAAGGGCAGGGAGTGTTGCATGTACGCACAAACATAGTCTTGTTCCAGCTGTTTGAAAAGCATAAGGCAGGCAGGAATGTGTTGATAACAATAGCAATGACTACAGAGAAATTCATCATTGGCAGTTAGTGGAGAAAGACATGCAAAAGCCCAGGTGAGGACCTGATGTATCTAAACCTTAACTGAATCAGCACCAGGGCCTCATAATTTCAAGGATAACCTAAAAGTTACTAAAAACCTATCAGCTGCTGATGCTTGCTCATAGTTATCTTTACCTTAGGCTCCATTTGCTAAAATGAGAGTCTTAACCTTCAACTGTATTCCACCTTGTGCCCCCCAAATTATTCATCCTCCCCTGTAGCAAGGTACTGCATGGCTTTTAAGGCAGGGATTAGGATGCCTTAAAAGAGGCATTAAGAATTAAGAAAACTTACAGAAGCACTAAGAGAGGTACATTGAGAATAACATTAAGAAATCATCTTTTGTTTTTAGGAGTCTGCAGACTCTTCCCATTGCTTTTAGCTGTAAAAAGCTGGTAGTTTAAGAAAAACAACTTTAGGAAACTTTAAAATATTTTTAATCACATAAAGTTTATTTACTTAGTAAAGTTATATTACAGTATGTACAGTTTCTATTTACATATACACCTAAGAAATGAAGCACCATATGATACAGTTAGTATTTTAGAGGAATTTACAGATACATTATTTTTGCATCCAAATAGTTATATCTACAGACACACATGGATTAGAACCAAAGTCTTGTACAACACTGACTTCTGTTGGTTTTGGATTAGACTGCTAGTGAAGTTTCCAAAGAGAAATTTAATTGCTGTCAGCTATCAACCTGCTGTGCTTCAGGATAAGAGATCTTACCTATGTCATTTCAGGGGCTATGTGCAATCTTAATCCTCAGAGTCAGAGGTATTGACAGAAGGTACTTTATAAGCCACAAGAATGTAACAGTTCCATCAGTAAGACTTTTCTGTCATCAAAAAAACAAAGTTTCATTAAAAAGAAAAAAGAACACTGGTGGAGTGTTTATATGCGGTATAGAAAGTGAAGTTACGAGCCTGGAAGCTTATGTGATGCAGTATCATGTATCCCTCAAGGAATACATATACTCTCAAGAAGCCCAGTCTTACACCCACTGAAACTTGCTGCATGATCCCCTTAACTCAAGGGGAAAGTCTAGCTGTTGGCTTTGTAATCTTTATGCCACCATCAAGAAAAAAAGAAGGCTTTGTCCAAGGTACAACATTTCCCTTAAGTGAATAAGAGACATTTGGAGGGGGGCAAATGTAAAATGAGGTATTTAATAAACTATGGGGGGAAGAAAGCACCTAGTTTCAAAGACCGCTCTGAAAAATATTTTAGAAGTTTCATATATGCAATTGTTACATTCACCTGATTGTGGGTCAAGTTTTGGATAAACTGCTTATACTTTTTGCGCTATCTAACTCATGCTTTTCATATTTTTGCTTCACTAGACGTGGGATCTGACGGCTGTAAGAAAACAACATTACTCTGAGGACAGTTGTTGTGACAGACACAGGTGTTGATCAACATCACTGGCTTTTTCAGGGCTCTGCCCTGGGGGCAGCGGAACTCAACCTGGATGGTTTTGGTGCTGTGCGGCGTGCAGCAGCGCCCGTCGCCGCAGAGGCCGCAGAAACGGGGTCTGTACGCCTGCACGCTCGTGCAGTTCTGGTACTCGTAGCGAACAGCTCTCACAGACTTCTTCGTTCGGATACATTTCTTCCCTTTCTAAGAGAAATAGGAAGCGACAACAGATATTGCATAAGACAGACAGCATTTAACAACCGGCACGCAAAGATATAGGTCTACTCTGAACATTTAAATCTGTTGCCTTTATTCATTCAACAGCAAGAAGACTCTGAAACTGCTTCAGTAGTAACCTACAGGTGACACCTGCAAGATCTGCTCTTGGACACCAGCGTGTTACTGGACTGGTAATGAAAGACAAATAATTAAAATCTACTCTTGTCATCTGAGACAAGCTGCCTACACTCATTAAGAAATTATATTATACTGAAAAACTTCTCAGGCTGGTGTAGTTCCATCAGAGAATCAGCAAGTCTAATTATCAAGTTACAGGACAAGATTCAGGGGGAAAAAAGGGGGTAAAATGAATTGCAAAAGTCATCACCCATTCCTGTGACTCAAGGCACAACCAGCTCTAGCCATGTTATTTTTAACAAGTGATTGACTAACTTGTCCTTGGAAGTCTTCGATGACAGAGACTCCGCATCTGCCCCAGACAATCCCAAGAGTTCATTGTTTTTACTGCTTGGAACATTTTCACTCATGACTTAAATTTTATGCAGTCTAAACTTGCCATTTCTTGTTATATCCTCCATGGACTCAAAACAGGCTGCAATATCCGAATACAATTATAAGAACCCATCTCTCTTCCCTCGCGTTCAGAAAAGGTTCAGTTCTATCTGGTTTTCCCTCGATGAACATGTTTTCTAGACTTCAGATCATTCTTGTTAATCCCCTCAACTACTCCCATGTTTCATCTCCTGTACAAAACATGGTATTTAAAACTGCAGAGATTGTTCAGCAAAGGCCTTAGAAATGCTTTACAACACTCAGAACATTACACGAATTGACGGGTGTCTTACCTAGCTACATGTTATTCTCCCTGATAGAAACACTTGCATAATGTGTAGAAGTAAAAAAGTCTTCTCCCTTAGATAATTTTTTTTTTTTACATCAGAAATGTCAGTGTTGAGTTCGCTTTTGGAAAAAAACAAGCATCATAAGGATTAAGATAAGGTTTAATTTATCAAGCAGACATTTCACATATTTCTCTGCTGTTTCATATGCTCAACAGACTAGAAATCTGATATATCCATTCTGTATCACTGAAGCAACTCTGATGTACATGTAGTACAGTTTCATTTGTGGGAGAAGTTAGACTGTGTGAACTGTCACCCTGCACATGCAATACATGTGATCTGTTTGGGATGACTTAAATTATCATAGAATCATAGTCCAACTCCCTGGCAATGAGCAGGGACATCTTCCACTAGATCAGGTTGTTGAGAGCACTGTCCAGTCTGACCTTACACATTCTTGGGAATGGGGCATTGACCACCTCCCTGGGCAACCTGTTCCAGTGTCTGACCACCCTCATGGTACAAAACTTCTTCCTTATATCTAGTCCAAATCTACCTCTTTTAGTTTAAAACCATTAATCCTTGTCTTACCATGCCCTACTAAAACTCTGTTCCCACCTTTCTTGTAGGACCCCTTTAAGAAAGGAGCTGTAGGGTCTCCCCAAAGCCTCCTCTCTTCCAAACTGAACAACTCCAACTCTCTCAGCTTTACCTCATAGGGGAGGTGCTCCAGTCCTTGGTGGCCCTCCTCTGGATTAACTCTAATAAGTCCGTGTCTTTCCTGAGGGCCCCAGAGCTGGACACAGTGCTCGGGGATGGGGGGGTCTCACCAGAGCAGAGCAGAGCAGAGGGGCAGAATCGCCTCCCTTGACCTGCTGGAGGTGCAGCACAAAGCTACTGAGCAAACATGGCAAGTCTTATGCTTTACCAAAAACACTCAGCTTGCTGCACTTGTGCTAAAAGGTGTATTTATTTACAGTTGCATCTGGATCATAGTAGACCGTAATATTGCAACCTTGGAATTAGAGCTGAAGAGATTCTGCTGCCTTGCCTCACTCTGTGCAGCATACCTTATCAGATGACTCTTCATTTTCACAAGGTCTTATCATACAAAGCCGTGTCTGCTTCACCATTTCACACTGCCGATTCCTGTTGGTAACGCGGGTGGAAAAGCCCATTCCACAGCTCTTGGAACAAGCACTCCATTCTGTTGTCTGCTCAATACAATTGACACTTGAATCTGACACATCAATCCCGAGTGTGGCCTCTTGCCTGTAGGCTGGAGACAAAACCCCCCAGAACTTTATTACAAGAAAAACTCACATGAAACCTCAATACCTAATTGAGCTCCTTCATATCTGTGAAGAAATATGTGAGACAAAACAAGGTTCAAAATCCATGCTTTTGACAGTATTTAGACATTTTAAAAGCTGTCTTTTTAGGAATCCTGAGTAGCAACTTCCTACATCTAAAAAAATAGCCCCAAACCAGAAAGGTGCATATCAGTGTAATTAGCAAAGCATTTAGATTCTGTTCACTCAAGTCCACAGCTGGAAGAATTACTGCCAACTTTTAAACCAGTTTAAAACACCAATAGATTTTTCTTCTTCTCTCTTTCTAATGGAAATATGTCACAAATGTGCTCTAAAGCTATGTCATAAAAATATTTATATTAGATATGATTTGAGAGAGGATGAACTTTTTATCTAAACTAATAAACAGCATGGAACGAAAGTCCTTTTGCTCCTGAGAGTCATAGTCACCCCATCTTGTTAATTATTGACAGACTACAGCCAGGGTGGTGGTGGGGAGGCGGGAGGGAAGCCATTTCCAGGAGCTGTCACAGGTACTTAAAGCCATGGTCAAGCCCGACCACCGTCCTGCCCTCCTGGCAGTGTAAAGCTGCACTATGCACGTATTGCTAAGGCATAGCTTGGTTCACTGATTAGCACAGGAGCAAACAGAAGGAGACGATACAACTGAGCTGTCAGTCACAGCTCTTGCTGTTAAGCTCCTCTACAACAGCCCTCCTGCCTTTTGAATGGCAAAGATCCAAAAAAGGGGGCCTCCCAAGAGGGATGGCCATTGCTATGGCCAATGCACCTCTAGGCATCTTACAGATTAGCCTGTCACCATCAGACAAATTGAAGAAAAGGAAAGGTAATAGAAAAGTCAAACTTCTTGTTTATATGTGTTTTACTACCAACACTTCATATAGTACACTGAAAAGCTACTCAACCTTTTCTTCCTCAATCTTTTCTCACTTGTTTTTTAAATGGATTAGCTGAATTTTGGCATAACTAACTGCCCAAGATCACAAAGAGCAATGACTGGAAGGGAATGCAGTGCCCTCCACTCTCAGTAGAAAGTTATGAAAATACACGTTGAACTAATAGTATAATTTAAAGGGGATGGAGACATAGTTCAGTAGAAAAAATGAAAACAGAGAAAAACTGAGAAAGGGGAAAATATTATCTAGCTTTTTTTAAAGCCTGAGCTCTGTGCTTTGGAATGGGTTAGGTTTCCTTACAAATCCATTCACTGTGTTTTTAACTACTGCCTCTACAAGTACTCTGTAACGTTCCTAATGCCACCAATAAACATGAGTACTCTAGCACAGACAGGCTGGAATTCATTGGCCTTTTAGCTACCATACTAACCACTTGTAAGAGCTGCAGAAAAAGTCTCTTGTTAACTAAGCTGTTAAAATAGTATATATGTTGTAACATATTCTTGCAGAGCAACTAGAAAGACTGCAGCGTTTTTTTTTCCCCGTTGATGTGGGACTGTATGGAGGATTAGGATCTTGTCCTTTTTTTTTTTACTGGTCACAGAACTAATGTGTACCAGATAAACAGAAATTTAAAAATTGGGAACTAGCAATTAATTTTTGAAACTGCTATGCATATTCATCCTCTGAATCTTTCTTTTACCTGTTGAGCTCTGCCTTTATTCATAACCACTGGTATACCTACTAGTCACTCTAGGTTAGAAAAAACCCAACCACGCAAGCAATGTGCCTTGGATCTGGCAGTCCTGTGGATCCTTTCACGATGATATCACCTCCTTCTCACAATGACTGTGATAACTGCTTTCCTCACCAGCCATAGCAAAACCGCCCAAAATCACTTCATCGTCAGGGTCGCAGACCCACTTCTCACAGCACTCTCCAGGGACTTCGACTTTTCTGGGGAAGGGGCAGTCGGGGCCGGGGAGCAGCAGGTCGAGGTTGCAGCGGGGCAGGCAGCCGATCTGGCCGTCGCGGCAGCTGCACTGGTACTTGCAGCTGGGCTGGAACGTCTCCCCACTGCGATAAATCATCCCATCAAACACGCAGTTGTCTCCTTCCAGCACTAGTGGGAAAAGAGGAGGCATTTCGCAGAGGCAGAGGACACTCGGACACTCCCCGGCCCTCCCAGCCCCTCGGCGGCCGCACTGGCACCTCCGGCAGCAGCAGGGGCAGCCCCGGCAGTGCTGAGGATCGGCCGCTTCGCCGGAGGGCAGGCGGGAGAACCGCGGGGCAGCGACACCCGCAGCGGCCCCCGCGGCGGGCCCGGCCCAGGGAGGGTCTCCCC
>WAAG01071967.1:5684-15784 GCA_013390105.1 Tichodroma muraria
GGCCAACGCGGACCCCGCCGCTGCCGCCGTCCCCGCCGCCGCGGCCGAGAGCAGCCTCACACCCCGCGGGCCACGGGGCGGAGCCGGCGCCCCTCTCGTGGTGCCGCCGCTTCCCCTCGGCCGCCAGCGGGTGGCCCCAGCGTTCTCCTCCCCGCCCCGCGGCGCCGTGGGGATGCGGTGGCTCCCGGTGGATTCAACCGAGTCCCACCGCGCTCGGCCCGAGACCCGCCGCTGAGGGGGCGGCGGCGAGGCGGAGACTCCCTGGGGACTGTGCTTCGTGAATGAGGAGCTGGGCGAGGGTCTGTGCCGCACACGGTCCGTAACGGGCACCGGACAGTCAGGGCTTCGTTCCAAATAATGCGATTTTTAAACACTTGTCACTCTTCTGTTGACAAGGAAATGATCTTTCCAAACTGGGAGACGCTCACTCCCTCTGAACGCTGGTAACTGTACAAGCAAGCTCACACACAGACAAAATCACAGAATCAGGTTGGAAAAGATCATCGAGTGATGATCATTGAGTCCAACCTGTGAACGACCACCACCACACCAACTGGACCATGTCACTGAGTTTAAGGAAAAACATGCAGTCTTTCCTTAAATACCTCCAGGGATGGTGACTTCACCACCTCCCGGACAGCCCATAATAATTTTTTTCTCTCAACTGTTCAATTTGTTCTTCCAATTTCCCATTGGGAAATTCTTCCCAATGTTCAACCTAAATCTACTGTGGTGCATCCTAAGACTGTGTCCTCTCATCCTATGGCTATTTGCCTAGGAGAAGAAGCTGACCCCCACAGATTTACCTGGGTTTGGGGGATGCATGAAATGACTGCTGAAATCACACCTTGCTAAGATTTGCAAAAGGGAAATTCTTCTCCCCCACAAGCAGCTACTTGAGTTGGGCAGGAAATCTAGGCTCCGAATCTAGTCCCTCACCAGTGGTGGGGCTGGGAAGCTGCCACCAAACCCGGCCGGCCTGGAGCAGGGAAGGGGTGTCATGGGAAAGACATTTCCACAAAATAAAGTAACCATATATAAACCGTATAAACAAATTTAAAACTTAGGAAGTGTGTGCAGTATATAGTCACATAATGTAATGTATGTACAAAATTTGAGTTCTAAGTATTATTCCGATGTGTGCTGTTACTATATATTCAATGTATATCCCATTTCTATCCAACCAATGTCTTTACTATCTGCCAATATATAGGCTACACTTCTATTCAAGTCTGTCTATTGAGTCATTCGCTTTTTCAATATTCTTTTTAAATAATAAAAACACTTCACTATTTTAAAGTGCTTAGGTTTATTCTCTCAGGGAAAGAGAGAGAAAAATGGTACCAAGTATAGAGATGAGTAGTTACTTGGTTATGTTTTTCCAGAATAAAAACAAAAAAAACCCCAAACTAAAGCAATGACAACAACAAAAATCCAAACAAACTACTACCCCCACCCCCCCAATTCTGATTGTAGTAGGAATTCTTTTACTCCATAAATGAAAAATTCTCTTTGATGAGTTATTTTTTTCTCATGACTCATTAAAAAAGCCAAGAATTTTGAAAGCCTTCTTACTGTGAACAAACCTTGTTGTTAAAATATTCGTGTTAGTGCTTCAGTTTCTTTGTCTTCATTTCATATGCATTTTACACTTTAGGAAGCAACTTAAACACTTTGTAAAGTATTCACTAGCTAGAATATTTTGTAGCTTTTTGCATTATTGCTCATTAATGATTCTTTACAGTCTTAGGAAATATATCTTCCCTGCAGTCATTGAGGACCACAGATACTCTTCTCTATCTGTTTATATAACGTTTGTTTATGAACAAGTGAGACTTTTCATCCAACCAAAACATATTTTCTTCAACCTGTCTCATTCTGCAATGTAACTATGTTAAGTTTGGGGGCTATACGGCAACTCTGCAAGGTGCATTTATGACCATGAGTGCAGCTCCTCAAAACTTACCCAAATTACTGCTGCAACTATAAGCAGTGTAGATGCAGAAAACATGGAGTTCTGCCAGAGCTGGAGTGTTGACTCAGCTTCTCAGTTAGGGTGGCTAAAATGTTTAAGCAGGGAAATTTAATTTATTATTTTATTCTCAAAATCAAAAAATGAATTCAAGTCTCCACAACAAGGTGTCTCTCTGGAGAATTTCAGGGATCTTCAACTAAATCATCTTCTTTCTCTAAAAGAGCATCAGGAACTAAAATGCTATCAAAACAACTGTACTTCTGTTTATAGACACCTCAGAAAACTACAACCCTTAGACATGGTAATTCTGTCCTGCAGCCTTTGGAGGGCTCTTTCAGATCTACTGCCTGCTGCTGGAAGTCCCTGGGCATTCCTTACTTGCCATGAAAACCTAACAATGATTTTTAGTAATGCCTGAAAACTCCATGTGTGGATTTCAACTGTGTTATTTTAGGACTGTACAAATACATGCTGATACTGTTGCAAGTTGAATATCTTAATTAAGATAATCCCCCTGTGTATATTAAATATTTATATGGATGTAAGCAAGACAGCTGCTTTTGCTTCCTTGCTTCTTTGGAGACATTTCTTAGGTGTTAGATAATTGAGATCCCTTTTATTCAGTCAAAAGCTTTTGGCTGAAGTGCTGTGAGTTAGGAAGTGGTTTGCATACATGTGGTCTTGCTTCTAACAGGTTCCTCCTTGTTTTTCACAAGTTAATTGAATTTGGCATCATGACATATACCTAAGTAATTCACACCAAAACCACTATATATAAAAGGCCTGATAGGAAAGGCTAATTAGGGATTGCTAAGTACCCTATAAAACCAACTCCAGACATGAACTATTATTAGCTAGAAGCAGCTTTGTAAATTGTGTACCTTCTTTATTTTCCTGTCTGCTGATCAACTTAGTGTGCTGGAAGTAAACCAGAGGTCTGCTAGCTCTTCTGATCAGTCAAACCTCACCTTTTGGTTTGCAAATGCTGCAGCTTCCTGTTGGCTTTCTGCTTGCTCTGCTGGAAGCATCAAGGGCCGTCAGTGGGAGGGGAACACTTAGAGCAGCCACAGAGAGAAGACCAGAGAAGTTTCCTTTGAGAGGCAGCGACGTGATGCTGCGGTGCACAATGCTGCAGGATAATGTCTATGAATATTAGAAGTCAAATGCCTCTGGAAGAATTTTATATTTCTTTTTTCTACATGTGTAGCCTTGGGTTAACTGGATTAATTACTTTCGTAAGAGGCTGCAGTATTTTATATGTTTTTTATACTAATGAGTGACACTGTCATTACTGTGGTTTTTCGTCGCATTTACTCGCTGTAATCCAAGCCGGTGGTGGGGCAAGGAGCAGCGGTGCCGCGACCCTCCGAAAGCGTCTCCCTTGGGGAAGGCGCTCGGGAGCACAGGTACTCACACCCTCACTCGCTCACGAACACACACACACATCAGGATAGCTAATGTGCACGGCGGCAAAGGAGCAGGAAGAGCCTCTGCATGGAGTTCCACGGAGCAGGTTTATGCCACACGTCAAGGGGTCCAGTGCCAATTGCAGAGGAAAAGAGAGGGAACTCGGGAAACACCCTGAACAAGGGGGTGCTCAATCTTAAATACAGTTTGGAGGGAGGGCGGAATGGAGCATCAGGGTCCAATGGGCTGAGGGCTCAGGGGCGGTACAAAGGCGGGGTAAAGGGTCACAAGCAATGAGAGGGTAAGGGGTGGAACACTGCAGCAAAATAGGCCCAATGGGAAGGTGGGGAAAGGAGAACCTTCTAGGGAATATACATATATGGAATAAAGGGGTGGGAAGGCCAACAGGCCAACTGGGGAAAGAGAACTAAGGTGACTGACAAGGGCTTCTGGGAGAGGTGCTGCCTTCTCGTCTTGACCTGGGGAGAGTTTGCCTTAATTTAGGGTTCAGCCTTCCAAGGGCCTACTGTGAGCCCCGTGTCTGAGGCTTGTTGTTCTCCACAGTTTTTGGCTGCTGTATTTCCTCTATGAGTTAGTCTAATACAGTCAGGAATGAAGGGGTTCATCCCACTTAATTCCACTCACTTGCAGAGAACTGATCTACTTTAAACTAATCACCCTCCCTCTGTAGAACTGAGAGAGCAAGTAAGGTGGTAATTTAAGTAATTTTGTAAGTTAGAATAAGGTGAATGACTTACCATGAAGAATGGTGGTTTCTGTTCCATTTAGAAAATGAATTTAAATTGGACAGATGTCATTTACACAGGTATAATTTAGATGAGGTAATTCTTCTTTTAATTCTTCCTGACTTTTGCTTGGAAGGCTCAGCATAAATGGAAGAACTTCGCGCCAAAGGTCAAATCTGGCATGCACATACGAGTTTGCTGATAAACTGAGTTTACAGGAGATGTCCTTGCTCCTGTTTTTGGTATTACAGCAATGTGTAGCTTCTCAAGTTGGAGCTACTGTCCTCAGGCAAAGGCACAATGTATGTAAGTATGATGAACTGGCTACTATAGTATAAAGTCAAATGTAACAGAGAGCTGATATTTAAATATTCTCAGTCAGAGGAATAGTAGGGTATTCTCATGTGATATTTTCCCCTTTGAGTTTGTATATGTTTGTAAAAGTGTAATTAATTTTTCACAAGTATATGTAGCAAGGAATATAAGTGTCAGAGGTAGAAAAAAATTATCACTTATCTCTAGTTTTGAAGCTTCATAAGGCAAATAATTATAAGTTCATAAGGAACATATTGTTTGTTATATAATAAGTAGAATATTCCCTACATTAACTTACAGGTTCAATGTTGACAATTAATTAGTAGGATCTGCCATACCCCAAACCGTATCACTTCTTAATTTAAATGGTGCAGCATTGCCAGATTGCTCTGGTCAAATTGTAGTTCTAGAATTGTAGTTCTAGAAATAAAGCTGTATTTCCAATGGATTCCTGGGTGGTGTAGTATTTTCAGTTATACAGCTTTTGCCTGGGCAACTTTTGGGTACCTGCCAAATGATGGTATCAGACATTTTAATTGCTGGGTTTTCAGCCTCATAATGATAATCAATTTTTCCCTAAGAATCAAGTTTTCATGAGACATGTGTATGCATGGTAACCACCTATTGCAAATATTTGATTGCATTAATGAAGAGGGAGTACAAAGTGTAAGAAGTCTTTTTCTCAGTAAACTTGTTCAATCAAGCAGTGTAGCCTGAGTAGTGAATTTGTAGCCAAATGCTGAAACAAATATACCCTCAAACCTGTAAGATCCTAGAAATTCTATCGGAAAATACAGCTTTTACAGATTTCTAGTTTTGTAACTGTTATAAAAATAGTTTCTCAATAGTCTGTACTAAAATCAGATTGATATTAAGTGAAGTAATTATAAAAGCACATGTAGAAAGGCCATATTTAGCTTTATCACTAAGCGATAAATACATCTGCTGTTCTTAAACATGAGGCTTAGCAGTGTTTTCATTTCAGGCTTTTGCGGGTCTGAAACAAAGATGGATCAGATAAAGATAGGGAAAGGAAATGGGCAGATAGCAAATATTTAAGTCATCTGTCCCCTTTCATTAAGGATATTCAAGGGGCTGCACCTTTCTGCATCATGGGGTGTGTCATTGCTGTGCAGCTATACAGCCCTGAGAAAGGGGCTGGAACCCAGCTCAGCTCAGTAATACAAATTATTTTTCTTTCAGCTGCTTGCATTTTTATCCTCAAAGCTTTGTATCCATCAAGGTAATGGGTTAAGGATGTTTGATTTAGATGAGTTTTTTCATATGCAGGTGTAAGTTTTTTTCTATTTCCCCCCCTCTCTTTCCATGACTCCTTGTTGAGGAAAAATGGCAGTCACTGTTAGTTCTTTGTCAAATTGAGTTATTCTTTTTTCATGAACACTTTGTTTCATATTGTTCCTTTTTCTGGTTCTCCCCTGTGCTCCCAGTTGTGCCGTCTTAAAATTCATAATTCTTTGTATTTACAGGGCAGCCTTTGGAATCCTACACAGCCACAGTGCAAGCTTTGCTGTGTTTGTGCAGCATTATAATATTGTGCAGCATATATTCCTTCTGGCTGCCAGCAATACAGATGCCATATGATGACCGTGTTCTCTTTTAGCATCTCTGCACTGTATCCCTGCTACTTGCAATCAATGTTTTTAGGAACATAAATTTATTTTGGGTAGGAAAATTATTTTTTCCTGTGAAGATTCCAGGGCCAAGGGAGTCTCTGTGGCGCAATCGGTAAGCGCGTTCGGCTGTTAACCGAAAGGTTGGTGGTTCGAGCCCACCCAGGGACGTGTTTTTCTTTTCCTCTCCCTTGGCAGGGGGGTGGAATGAGATGACCTTAAGGTCCCTTCCAAACCTAGCCATTCTGTGAAATTTTAGAAATTTGGAATTCTCTGTTTAGCTTCAGGTTCACTGACACCCTAGTTTACTGAAGTATCAGCAATGGGTTAATAGACTAAAATACTTCCATGCATCATTATTTGAAAATGAAATCGCATAGAAATGGTTTCATTTTGGCCAAATATTGTAACGCTCCCTATTCTGTCCTATTTGCTTGTATGGTGGTCTGTTGTGTTGCTTGTGAGCTCTAAAGGATCTGTGTTATTTTATGATGTTGAAATGTAAACATACATATACAAATTATTAACATGGGCAACCATGCACCTCAGGCTTAGCAAAGATTTGTCATTTAGGAGTTAACAGGTAACTGAATAGTTGTGCCATTTACAGCAATTTTGACTGGTGACTTGGAATCTACAGGAGAGCTATTGTTTTTTTGCTTCTGGCTTTAAGTCTCCTGTGCGTAGCAGACTTTAGTAATTGCTCAGACTGGCAGGTGGATCTAATTCTTTGATGTGTTGTTTTTTCTAATGCTTTAAAAACACTTGTGAAAGGTTTAACTAACAGTGTATGGCTTTCTCTAAAGCCCCAAACCAGAATCCATAAGCACTGAAACCACTGGAGCCCATTATCCTTCAGTGGCTTTCTTGAGGACTCTTTTTCAGGAGCTGTAGTGACACGGAATAATGGGTATAAAATGAAAGAGGGAGAATTTAAGTTAGATATTAGGAAGAAATGTTTTAGTGTGAGGGTAGTTACACACTGGAACATGTTACTCAATAAGATTGTGGATGCCCCAACTCTGGCCATGTTCAAAGCCAAGTTGGATAAGGCCTTGAGCAGTCTCGTGTAGTGGGAGGAGCCCCTGCCAGGGGTGGTCAAGACTAGATGAACTTTAAGGTCCACTCCCATCCTTTAAAATTCAATGATTCTATGATTCTATTTTATGAGTCTGCCTTTCTCTCACAGAACTCTCTTTCCACAGACCTGTTTTCATGGTACATGCAAAGCAAGTTGGAAATGGAATCCAAATCCAATTGGCTTTCAACACACTAGGTCCAGATCATATCAGATAATGAATTTAAAATTTATATTTTTTTAGGAGGCATGCTGTCCTAAATTTCAGATTTTCAGGTTGTAAAAGGTTTTTTGGGTTTAACTGAAAAATCTATTAAGCTTCCTAACCACACTAAGGAACAGATGAAGGAGTCAGCAGAAATCAATGCAAGTAGTCTCCATTGTGTGTCTGAACAGTTAATTTTCATGTGAGTGGAAAAGAGGTAAAGGAGTTGTTCAGACAAAATCCACAGAAAAGAGTTACTGAGTTTTTGCGTATGAAATTTCCACAGTATTTTTGTAGAGTTAACATAGACAGTGGATTTTTTAGACTAAGTTTCTGCAGCAGAGAATAACTAGAATGTAAGAACATTGCTGTGGACCAAGAAAGAAGGTGTGAGAGAAACTCAGTTAGTCCTTGGCCCATGATTTAATTAGTAGGGTGTCATGCCTGGATTTGATACCCAAGTCCTATTAGAGCAAAGAGATCTATAAGATCCTGATGTACAGACAACAGCAAAAGCTGTAAAAATAAGAGGGGATGGTAATATCATTGTATATGTGATATATATACATATAGGGCCAGAGAAATGCTTCCTTAAACATGAGCAAGGTGTTAGAACCAGTACTCTTGGATGTGCTTGTCAAAATACATATTTAGTGGTTAACTTGTGGGAGGGAGGTGAGTGGGGGGGTGGGTAGGATTGTAGTTCCTGAATCTCCAGGAGAGTCGAAGTGCTCATACTCCCAAAGCAGCTGAGGGCATCCCAGCACTGGAAGAGAGAGAAATGAAATGCTGGTTCCTCTCACCTGGAGCGAGACGAGGACACCGTCATCTGTAGGCACAAACGACCAGCTCATCTTGCACAGGGTTAATTCTTAACTTTAACTCTTAATATCTCCAGAAAATTGGAGACTACTAGCTAAAAGTATAGTTTCAAAAGTTACAGGAACTATATGAAATAAAGTATTTGAAACTGTTTTCCAGAATCACATACGGAACTGAAAAAGTTCAAAGGACCTCTTATATCTGACTGTATCTATTGTACCTATATGCACCTCTTGTATCTATATGAGAATTAAAGTAGATGAAAGAAATTAAGTAAAAACTGTAATTCTACTCTTTGTCTACTATGATGCAAGTATTCTTCATGGGTGTGGTTTGTTCTCTTTGCTGTTCCTGAGAAGAATAAGCAGAGGTCCTTTGGATCTCATTGCATAATCTGGGGAACCAGTAATTTTGTCTATAGGAAGCTCCTGTAGGAACTGAGATTTTAGATGACTGTGGTAAAGCAAGTGTGGTATAGAGGCAGGCACAGACAGCCATAATAGCAATGGATGTTCTTTCAAACTGAGGAATTAGTCTTATTCCCTGTTAAATGCTGAAAGATGAAAATAAATGAAAAGGTACTCATTAACTAAAAACAGTAATGAAAAGCATTTTTCCCAAATTAAGTCAGGCTGTGTTTGGGTGACTCCTCTTGTCACACTGTTGTAGAGAATATACTCGGATATATTGGGAGCAGACTTACACCTTGACCTTAACCAAAAAGTAGTGGTAAATCCCTTTGGATGAAATTTCCCACAAAAACTTACAGTCATTATGGAAGAAGGATTTCATGAAGAAAAAAACGTGTCCTTCACACCACTACATAGAGAAGATAATTTCAGATTCACAGAACCTGACAAGTAAAAGACTAGATTTAATTATTGTCATTTTTTGTGCCCTGAGTGAGCCTGCAGTTTGCTGCCAAGAGCTTTCCTGTTTGGATGAGTGTTCTTCTCAAATATTAATGCATATTTAGGGTGAGTTCTGATGCTGATGTTTTGAAGAAATAGCCTATAGGATAGTCTTGGCACAGAAGATTTTGACAGCAACAACCCTAAGATTAGCTCAGTTGCTTAGAGCATGGTGCCAGTAACACCACAGTTGTGGGTTTGATACCTCTGTGGGTTTTACTTAAGAGCTGGACTAGATGATCCTTGTAGATCCCTTCCAACTCAGAATATTTTGTGATTCTATGAATGACAGTGAATTTGGGAATAAAAGCCCTAGAAAAAGTCTTCAGGTGCTGTTAATCAGCGTGTGTGTCAGTAGGTGGTGCACAGCGCCTATGGAAATGCGGGAGAACGGCTCTGCTATTTCACTGTGTCTTCAGAATTGGCATTTGGGAAAAGATTCATTTCACCTGAAGGTCCAATTTCTGTCACTTTAATAAAGTAAGATATTGATAATAATTATTGGAATTCACTATATGTATTACAAATACTTGGGTTCAAAATAATATTCAAATGATGTATTTGTTTGTTTTGATAGTTATATTTGCCTTAATGAAAATCATAATTTCCTGAGTCGTTGGAGTGTATACATAAGCATGGATTCATGTGTAGTAAACTTTGCTCATGTAATATCCAACCACGTTTTCCAGGAAACGACAAATGTATTCCAGCCTTAGAATATAGACATACAGTATTTTCTTTGTTTATGCACTGAAGATTGCGTTCATTATGCTTCTGAGATTCATGGGGGAGCACTGTAGAAAAATAGTGGATTTCTAATGAGCTCAGAATGAGGCACGAGTAAAGCTAAATGAATTAGGGGTTACTTCTGTTTGCATATCTAATAGCTTTATTTAAGCTTTCTAATATCTCACTGGAATTGGATACATGATTCAAATACTGTAGAACACTGCATCAAGAGGGTGGTAGGAAGGCAGATTCTAGGAGATCCTGTCTGAAACCACTACAAG